>VANL01000615.1:0-27452 GCA_006352455.1 Brachionus sp. 'Tiscar'
CTTTCATTTTTTTAGCTTATTTACTTTATTTTGATTCTTTTTTTTATCTCATTTTATTAACTTTAATTTTATTTTTAATTTATTTCATTTTTATTTTATTTTTTTATTTTACTTTTTAACTTATTCTGAAGGAGTTTTAGCTCGGTACAGAAAACAAACAAATAAAATAATAAATAAATAATAATAATAATCTCAACAATCCAAATTTTATTTATTATAATAAACAGAGTTGGTTAAAAAGCTGCTGTACCTGTTATTCTTTTTCCAAAGAATTAATTTGTAAACATTTTTTTTGCAATTCGTTTTAATATAAGTAATGTACCAATTCAAGCTAAAATATTCCTTTACATTCCAAAATAAACAGAAATAAAAAAAGGTCATTTTTCAAAAGCAAAAGAAGCTTTGGTGCGACAATAACTTTTTTTTGCTTTTTATAATTTTTTATGTAATTTTTTTATTTTGTTAAAAAATAAATTTTTTTGTTACACAGTTAGCCACTAATTAAAATAAAAAAAACAACATTTTTTTGTCTTATTAATTACCTATTTTGTTATTTTTATAATTTTTTCGTAACACGAGTTAGCTTTTGATATGCAATAAATCCTAGCCTTTTAAAATCATATTCATAAAATTTTATAATAAATAATTTTTTAATAAAATTATCTCTAATTAACAAAATATATTTCAATTTAAATGGAAAAATTTTGATGAGTTTGTCATTAATTTTTTAAATAAGTTTTTGATAAAGTATCAAAAAATTTTTTCATTTTCTAGTAATATCAAATAATGACATATCCAAGTTTATGATAAAAATTTAATGATGATGTTCAAAAATATTTTTTATTTCTAAAAAGTCTTTTTAATTAAGAAAAATTAAATGCATGAACATATGTACAAATGTACAAATTTGGTTGCCCAACGCTTCTTAGTCATAATCAAGAATAAAGTGGAATGGCTAATAAATTAGAAAGAAAAAAAATTTATATGAACTACTATCTCAATTTTTTGACGAATTCTTAGGTTTTCTGAGATAGAATTAGCTCTGCAAATAGCTTGAAATTTTTTTTTTTAAATATGCCTTTGGACGTTTAAAGGAGAAGAAAAGTATTGCTTTAAAGATAATTACATCATATAATATATTAAATTAGAAATACTCAATTGAGAAAATAACCAAAATTTTAAAATAAAACAAACATAAAATCGGCATTTTTTCAACGCATGAAATATGCTGCATTTTGCTAATTCAAGCCGGGCTTTTAGTCTGGTTAACAAATATCTATGTTTATAAAGAATATTTTGAAAAACAATTTTCTCGAAATTAATCATTTAAATAAAATTTACAAATAAAAAATATTTTTCTTTTTCTTAAAAAACAAATACTTGTAAAATAATGGGTGGAAGAAAGTCGAAATCAAGTGAAAGTTCCAGCCCATTTCCAAACAACTTCTACCAGAATCAAAACCAATTCTACAACAATCAGGACCAAAATGATCACATGAATCACCATAAAACTAATCATTATACCAATCATAATCACCATCGTCACAACCATGCGCATCATAACCATTGGAATCATAGAATGAATCATAACAATCATCAGCATCATCCACATCACCAAAATCATCATCATCATCACAATCATAATAGACATGACAGCAATTTTAACCAGAATAATTTTAACCCAAATGATTTAATGAACAATTTCTATCCAAATCCGAATGAAAATGATGGCTATGGTAGCTTTCCGCCTGAGGATTATCCACAAGATCCATTTCAGCATCCAGACCCGCGCTTCTTGCATCAAGAGGAGCCAAGGCCGATCATGAATCCGAATATTGATCGAATGAACAACTACCGAAGAATGCGTAGGAGACCAAGACGAAGACTTAGGCGGCGGCGAGCTTTCGATCCATTTGTCGATGGAGAATTCTTGGCTGAAAATAATCCAGAATTTTTTGTTGATCCACACCAGCCTAGATATTTGACCAACAGGGAAGTAAAGTTTATGAAAAATACTTATTGGAATCCAGAAGATGAAAGAGCGTCTTCTTCTCATTCGGGAAACAAAACACTGAGCAGTGAACGAAATTTTTCTCATTCAGAACAATCAGATCAATCCGAACAAATGCCAAAGTTCAACCCACCCGTAGTAGAAAAATCTCCCATTGAAAAAGTCAAGCCTCCTAAACTTAAAAAATTGAGACTAAAGCCCTTCAAACCAGTTGTTATACCTGATATAAAGTTTGAACATCATGATGAACCAGAGCCTACTAGTAGACTTAGAACCAAAAATAATGTTTTGGCAAGATATAACAAAAAAAAATATCCAACAACATTTTATGCTAAGCCAGTTAGACCAAAAAAAATTGTTGATGAACTTCATTTTAAAGTGTTTAATAATAAAATTAATCAGTCAAATCCAGCAAAGTATATGGTAACAAGTATTCGAGTTCCACAAGCTGTCGATAATGAATTAACAATCAAAGTTGAACAATAGCATTTGATTTATTGAATATTTTTCACTTGTCAACTTAAAGTAGTCAGCACCAACAGATAAATATTAAAAAATATACTATTTATGCTTTATTATTTGTAAGCTAAACAGCTATCGAAATTTAATTTTGAATTTTTACTGCTAAAAATTAAAAAATTTAAATTAAATATTAATTTTAAAGTTTGAATAAAAAAATAGAAAATGCTTATTTTAATGAAAAAAATTTAAAATGAACAAAACATTATTATCTACTTGTCTTAAATTTTAAAATAAAATAGAAATTATTTAAGATTGAAAAACTGGCTTTTTTTCAAATAAACTAAAATCAGGTCAAAAATGACCCATTTAGTACTTGGTCCGTTGTATAATAAGTTTTTGGTGGGCTGGAATTAATTTCAGTTTGTTATTTGGGCAAAAAAATTAAAGATGAATTTAAATGAAGAAAAATTATTTTTTATGTCCTTGAAGTACCAAGGTGTTGTGAATTTCAAAAACAAAAAGAACAACATTCTTTCTTTAGTGATAAATAAAAATTTAAAAAAATAAAAAAATTTTAAAAAAAATACCGCAACATATCGTTATATACTTAGTTGCAGCTATTTTACCAAAAATTATTCTTTTGGTGTAAAAGACAAAAAATAAAACATCAATAAGATTTAAATTGATTATTGATTTTGCTTGGTAATAGGCAAATTTATCCCAAAAAAAATTTTAATAAAAAATTTTTAAGTATTTATTTTATTTATTTATTTATTCAATGAACGCCTTGTAGGCGATGCAAAAACAATAAAAAAATAAAAAATAAAAGATTAAAGATTAATGCCAAAATTGAAGCATAATAAAAAAAGTAAATTAATTTTTAAAGTTTTTATTGGGATAAAAAATGTTAAATTGATTAAAAATATATTACAAATTGATTAATAAATTGGATTATCCTTGTATCGATTTCTTAAGTCCGAATCTTTTTTTTTTTTGTTTTCCTCGTCCCTGATTTTTTTATTAAAGGTAATCGTCATGATTATCTAAAAATGACTTAAGAAAAATTGTCTATATATTTTAGTGAGAAATTTTGTCAGCGAGTTCCTAGACAAACAATTGCTGATATTTTGGCCGATGAATGTAGGCTCTTAGGAGATTTATAATAAAAAACAATCGAACATTTTTGAATATTTTAAAATGAATTAAATAATTTTTTATCAGTTAATTAAATTTTATTTTTGTTTAATCTATAATAAATATATGTAAATTGTTTTGTAAAATATTTTTTTTATTTAATCCGGCAAAAAAATATTTTCCGAATTTGGCCGGATTAACGAGGGTTGAACAGAGGGTAAATGTATTTTATTTTATTAAGTTTCAATTTATCAATTTTTTTTTAATTTTTGAAATTCAAAACACCAGAACCAACATTTCTCAGAAATAAATAAATTTGCAACTGAACGTGACCTCGGAATTTATCTAAAGAGTGGTCTCAAATGGTATCATCAAGTATCTCATGCAGCAAATAAAGCAAGCATTATTCTTGGTCAACTTAGACAAGTTTGTTGCTGGACAAATAAGACTTTCAGGAAGCTTTATGTAATTTTTGTAAGGCCTTTGAGTCCATTTTCCAAAAAGAAATAGAAACATTAGAAAAAATACAATGCCGTGCAGCAAAATTAGTCATTGAGACGTGATAGAAGAGATCTAACTGATTTTTTTTAATGTATTAAAGAACTTATCTTGGTAACCGAATTCAGAAAAAAGGTCTCAAGGTAAGTTCAAGTCCGATCTTTAATTTTTATTTTCAAGTTAATGAAATCAGGGCTTTGCCTTTATTTTTAGTGATTTGACTTTGACACCCATAGCTATCTGAAGCGCTAAAAAATTGATGTGTCTGTGATCCTGATTGATGGAATACAGTTCCTTGCCGTTCCAACTAGTTTATTGTTCAAATCAAAAAATAATGCCTAAGACCTGATTTGTCTTTTCTTGGACGTTTGAAAAAAAATTAGAATAAGTCACGCAAAATTTCTTGACTAATATAGTTAAAAACTGGAATGAACTACCACCATAAATAATAACTGGACAGTGGTTAAACAGCTTTAAATTACAATAAACATATGAAAAAAGATGCATAAGAATAATTTAATTAATTTTAAATTGCATCGGCAAAATTAATAAAAACAAAAAGAAAAGAGGAAAATTGAATAACGAATTATTACTAATGAATAATCGAGTTTAGGAAATGAATGAACCAGCCTGATTTAATTAGGTTATTTGTCCTACAAGAGAGCTATGGAAATACGATTTTTCAAAAATGGAGTATTTGTCTCTAAATTTTTCGCGTTTATGGTACACAGAGAAATTAAAATTAGCACTAATAAAATCATTTTATTAGAATTAATTGGTATTTCTTTGTGAAAAAATAGTTACAAGCTTTTCTCAGCATTTATTAATAATTTTTTTTAGATTTTTGAAATTAGTTTTTTAAATAAAAAATTTTACAAAACATATTCCCAACTTTAAATATTCATATAAAATTTTTATTACCAAAAAACATGTGAAATACAAAGAATTGCTTTATTTTTTTTTTGTTTTTGAGAAAATTGAATATTCATTTCATTTAATTTAAAATAAAATTCCTTTAATTATTGAAATCTTATCTCAGTAATATTCAATGAGTTATCTTTGTTGATGATGTATGAAGAAAAATTAAAGAAAATCCAATTTTAAAAAGCTAATTCACAAATTAGCCAACAATATTAGTTTATAAAATAGACTTAAATAAAAAAAAATTAAATTTTAAATTTGGTAATTTACTAAAAACTTAAATTATTTGGTAAGTCATGCTTAGACAAACCAAAAAAAAAATAAAAATCAAGATTGATCTTTCGATGAACATTTCTTACTTTAAAAGGCAAAATTATCAAAAAAAAAAATTATTAATTTTACATAAATAAATTCGATTTGATTGACTTGAATACTTAAACAATCTTTGAAATCTTTTTCCTATTATTAAAATTTTATTTCTAGATTTTTTTAGTCACAGCTGAAGCTCTATTTAAGCAAAACTAGAAAAAAAAACTTGAAATTTCGAAATGGGCTCTAAATTATCAAGAAAAAAAAAGGCGGCTAATTATTCTTCTCCTCGACCACCAACACCACTACCACCACCACCACCATCGGCAGGAGCACCGCCGCCACCATTTATTCCACCAAATCAAAACTCAAAACGTCCTCTTCGTATAAATCGAAGACCAAAGAACTTCGATTATGATTCGTTTTCGGATTCTGAAGATGACTTTGAATATGAAAATAAAAGAGATTGCCTAATGAGAGGCGATCCGTTCTTTTGGTCAGCTGGTTTCGCACCAATAGCCACTTATCCAATTGTAGACTTTAGTGCTTGGAACCAGTTCAATAATTGTGGCTATGGTTTTGGATGCAGCAATTTTGAATTTGAAATGATGAATTCATCATGGTCTAATTCTTGTGGCTATTCACCTGTCATGCCTATCGGAACGTTCTTTTAAAAACATTTTCAATTTCTCAATGAAATATTGGTGATTGTTTTTTCTATTCTAGCCAACTATTTGATATATTAGTTTTCTCAATAAAGTTTAAAACAAACAATGCGTTTTTTTTTTAATAAAAGTTTAAAAGCTAAATAATAGTTTATTTAAAATAATTACGTTAAATTCATGGGATGTTCAAATTAAGAGTTTGAATCACTTTTTCATTAAAAAACCATAATCAAATAAAGTGAATAATAAAAAAAGTGCATAAAAAATAATAACAATATTAAGTCCATTCAACTGTTCAACTATTGTCCTGAAATGCTAAGCATGATGCAAATTTTTTGAATTTTTCAAGCGACTATCATTCATAGAGATTATTGAAATGAATGAGTTCATTTATTAAATAACAATAAAATAAAAGAAAAAAAGCTTTCAATTACAAATTTTCTTGTAAAAAAATCAAAGTTTTTAAATATTGTACAAAATTTTAGAAAAATTAAACTAATGTTATTAACAATTCATCGGTTAAAAGCAGAGTTATTTAAAAGTCACAAGTCTCAAGTCAAATACAAGTCCGGACTTTTTTTTTAAAAAGTTCAAGCCAAAGACAAGGTGGAAATTTTTTGAGTCAAAATCTTTTAACTTTTAAAATTTTTTAAATTAAACTCAGCCAAATAAAAAGCATCGATAATCTATTAATCAGAATCAAGGTCAATTAAATGATATTTTTGTCGTTCCAGGTGGTTATTATTGAAGCAAAGTAAGTTTTGGACTTTTGAAAAAAATTTTTAAAAAAAAGTCCGGACTTGGACTTTTTGATTTTGAAAATTGATTTTGAACTTTCAAATATTCTGTGTTTTTTGAAAATTACAAAAGCATGCTTTTTTACTTTTTTTAAATTTGGTTAAAATTGGAGTTTTTTTTTGTGATAACATTTACTGTTGGGTACCGTGTGTGACGGCCACTAGACCGCCAAGAAATGATGTTGGCCATTTTGGTGGCCGAGTGGAAAACTAACATTTTAAAAACTTTCAATATGAAAATTTGTTAGACATAAGAATTGAGTATAAGAAAAATCATTTATTTTTTGGGAAAAAAAAATTTTCCCTCGCGGCCATTAAAACGGCCAACATCAACTTTTGACGGTCTAGTGGCCGTCACACACGGTACCCAACAGTAAATGTTATCACAAAAAAAAACTCCAATTTTAACCAAATTTAAAAAAAGTAAAAAAGCATGCTTTTGTAATTTTCAAAAAACATAGAATATTTGAAAGTTCAAAATCAATTTTCTAAAAAGACGTAGCTAAAGCTCATATTTCAAATGTAACTAAGGATGATTCTTTTATCTTAACTTAATTTTTTTTTTATTAATTTTATTTTTAAAATTTTATTCTGAAGGAGCACTAGCTCGGTACAGATAAACAACTAACAAAAAATGAATTCACTTTATTTTTAAAAAACTAAAATTTATACAGAAATTTTACCACGAGGAAACAGTGAATTTTTTTTGAAGAAAAGGTTAAGCATTTAATTAGCATATAAAACTTTAAATAGAATAACAACAAACAGTATGAACCAATTGTTTAAAGAAGAAACGAAAAGCTTAAGTTAAAAAGGGTGATTAAAATTCTTAACAAGCAATTTAGAAAAAATCACACTTGCCTGAGCAATATGGATCTAAAAATGTTTAATATCATGATACGATTGTCAGTGCTAGAACCCCATACCATCTGTAGCTATTAAAAAAGAAAGATTTAGTAATAATAAAAAAATACTGTTAAAAAAATTGAAAATTTTTATACTCGCTATTAAATTTTGAATCCTTTATTGAAAATAGACCTAAAAGCTAGATTTTTTTCTAATTTACTTGATATTCTAATTAAATAAATAAACTTAAAAGCCGTCTCTGTGCTTATTTTTGAATGTAAAAATTCAACAAAAGCTTAATTACAAAATTGACTTTTTAAAAAATTTTATCATTTTGTGCATTGGCATTTGTTTCTTATTGAAAATTTGAAATTTTCGGTCCAAAAGTTTGTCTGATCAGATCAATAAAGAGATCTAATTTTTGTATATACAAATTTTAAAAGAAAATGAAAATGATTCAAAAAATTAAATTGTATGTGTAATAATCAATCCATTTTTTTTTAAAATATAAATGGAAAAATAGATAGTGACATGAAAATATACAGCAGAGACTCAAATATTCAGATCTTAATTGTATTTCTTGCATGAATGAAAGTGTTTAACAAATCAAACATGAACAACATTGTAGAAAAAAACTAGCGTTTCAGGTAAATTTCAATTACTGCGATATGCTATTTAAACGTTTCGCATCCAATTATTCTGTCAGGTTGAATTTTTCAAAAAGAGTAAAATTCTATGTTTTTCATTTCTTTTAGATAATTAGAGATGGGCTTGAGAAGTTCCAAAAAGAAGAAGAAGGCAGCATCGAATGCGTCACCACCTCCACCACCAAACTACCCACCAAATTCGAACTATCAACACAATTCCAACTATCCACCAAACTCGAATTACCCACCACCACCACCAGGACCAGGACCTTACGGAAATTCAAATTATCCACCTCCAAATAGAAACCACTCGCAAAATTATGGCCAAAATCCGTACGGGCATCCGGATTCCTACGGACCATACGGAGCCCCTCCAGATGTTCCACCTTTCCACCACCGAAACATACCACCAGGATCTCAAGTCATTTGCGTAGCCATTCCGCCACCCAAACCTTTGCCACCAATTGTTTACACGGCTCCGTCAGTTCCTCCACCGCGACAATATAAAAAAGTCCATGTTTGTAAAGACTTGATTTACTGAAGCCTAAACAGAACAGAATAATTCGGTTATATTAATTAGAAAAAGCTCTAACCCAAACTATATTTTTTTCTATTTAATTTTTTTTTTAAATAAAAATTATTTTAAAATTAATCTATTTTTGTTAATATTTTTAACTTATATGAAAACTTATTTTATTATAATGCAACAAAATTTAAAAATTAAGTGAGAATAATCAAATTTTTTTCGAGAAAGGCTATATTTTTTCAAGCTTACCTCAAAATCTTAATAAATTGGAGCATTGGAAGCTATTAAATTGAGTCCATATTTTTGGTTTATTGAATAAAAAAAATTGAAATTATTCACTTAAAAAATACTTTATTTAATTGACATATTTGCCCAAAATTTATTTTTATGCCCCCGGAAAGAGATCCAATGCCAGTATTAATTGAAAATAAAACTAATTAAAATTAATGAATAAAATAAAAAAAAAATCTTTGAATGTACACATCTACCATTTATGTCATTCAAAAAAAATTCTAAACATGGTCAATTAACAATAAACAAATAATTCACATTCTAAACAATCACCTGTATTCATTTAGAGTTTATTCAAAGCTTATGTAACATACTCTCTTTCTAAAATCTAAGATTTTTTAATTAAAATGAAGCATATTTTGTGATGTAAGCATTGATGCTTGAATATATTTTTGTCAAGTTTATAAACAAAGTTTAATGACTAATGGGTATAAAAAAGAAATGTCATTCTTCAAAATTAGATAAATGTTTTGAAAATTTACTAATTAACAACAATGGGAGCTTTAAAATCTAAAAAAAAGAAAACAGATCGTGGCAACAATGATCAGCGGAATGGATCTAACTACAACTCAAACCAAAATGGACCACCACCTAATTCTTATTTCAACTCTGGCCAAAACTTTAGATCAGACAATGGACCTGGCTTCAATAATTTCAATAATCAAAACAATATGCCCAATAATTCCAATTTTAATAACCCAAACAATATGCCCAATAATTCCAATTTTAATAACCCAAACAATATGCCCAATAATTCCAATTTTAATAACCCAAACAATATGCCAAATAATTCAAATTTTAATAATCAAAATAATATGCCCAATAATTCAAATTTTAACAATTCAAGTAATACCAGTCAGAATCAAAAAGATCAAAATAATCATGATAAAGTAAATAGTCATCCGCAATGTAATCAGCCCATTGTTTGTGTAATTGTTGTCGATTCTTTAAAAGCTAAAGAAATAAGCGAGTTTATTCCGTATAATAATAATAATAATAATAATAATAAAAAAAGTAAACCACAGATTGAAGAATTAGACGAAGATGATTTTAAAATACTCAAAGCAATTAAGAATAAAAAGTCATCACCTGATTGCTATACTAAAACAACTGTTTTCAATGAATTAATATGTGAATAAGATGAAAAAAAATGAGAATTTTTAAATTTATTAAAAATATAAAAAAAAAATTTTTTTTTCATCATTTTATTTAATAAATTTTAACTTAAGAAAAAAATTGATAAAAATTAATCTAAAATTTTACGTTTGCGCTTCCGGTACCGAATGCAGATGCTTTTTCCGATTCAAAATTGAAATTCATGTCCAAAATTTGCATCAACTCTTTTTCATGAGGAATCCTATCACTTTTAAGCTTGGACCATATTTGCATACCGTTTAAATATATTTCAAATGCACCACTACTAATCAAGCTCGTCTCTATTGCATTTGATAGAAAAAAAATCATTAAACATGAGTAAAACTAGAGAAAAAAAATAGCTTAGATTTATTCTGTCTCATTAATGAATTTACTTTATTTTGAGTTGCCCAGTTGAACGCGCTTGGCGTGGCCATGTTCAAGTATGCAAACGGACTCGAGCCAGATATGATAAATCCGATCAGAATCATTTTGAAAACACTCAAAACTTGGGACAAAATCAAGCGCTGTGCTCCGGGAGAATAATTTTCACCAACTATGTTTATGTCCGGAAATCTTGACTTGATCAATTGGGAGTATTGTTCAAAGGCATTTTTATATCCACATGAAAAACTTGAAAAAAAAATTCTAAATCAAAATTTTAAAAATTTTAAACTAGTACTTTACCAATATAAAAATTTGATTGTTTGCTGATTACTTTTCATCTTAAGGGAAGGAATTTTTTTCGGTACTTCTTCCTCGTTAAAATTTGAATCAAAATTTTCTGACTCATTATCGGCCTCTGTTTCTTCGCTTGGCAGATTATTTAATTCAGGTTCTATGTTCGACTTTGATTTTGATTCTTCTACCGAGCTGGTACTGATAAAAAGCAGGTCTTTGACTGACAACGCAAGAACAAAGAAACACACAAACATTAAAGTAGCTTTATAATTTTCGACCATTTTTCTTCTGTTTTTTTTTTTGATCAAAAAGTTTATTTTGTTTAGATGTTTATTTCATTTTATTAAGTCTCACTAGGCATAAATTAAGCAAATTTAAAAAATTATCTTCTAATTATTTTTATAAATGCAAATGCAAAAATCGATTATAAATTTAGAGAAACATTAATTTATTTCTTATAAAAATTATTTAAAATCTAACTTTAAATAATAGAAATATCTAATTAGGAAATGTATTTTTTATAATTTAAAAATTGACAAAAAATTTATAAAATTATTAATTGATGACCATTTTTCAAAAATTTTATCTTGAAATAGCGATTATTGTATTGCCCAGGAAGTCTTATAAGATATGATCATTAAAAAATCTAAATAAACTCTTAATTTTAAAATTACAATCAGTGGAAATTCAAGATCTTGCAAATTTCTTAATAACTTAATACTCAAATCCCTGAGGGGTAGAGGGATTTCGACTCTTTGGTAATTTTTATTTTTGCAGTTTATTCCATGAAAATAAGCATATTTGTTTTAAAAATTAATTAATTTTAATATATTTTGATTTTAAATTACAGATTGAAAAAAAATTTTCAAAAATTATTAAATTATTTATTTAAGGGTCTAAGTAGTACCCACAGTTAAATCACTGTTACCCACAATCAAAAAATTTTCATCACAAAATTTAATTTAGCCCTCTCAAAAACTTTTCAACACAGAAAACATAACTTTTGAGAAGAGTATTTTTTAATCTGAAATTTGGAAATTGTAGCCATATTTTGACTTTGGAAAAATTATGGGAAAATGATGACTTTGTAAACAGGACAAATAAAGATAGACAAAAAATAGTGGGTAAATGGTTTAAACAGATATAAATATAATTACTTAAAGACTTTAAAACTTTATTTATTTAGAAAAAAAATTTTTTAATCAAAATCTGTGTTTAAAAGTCGTTTCTAAACCGTTGGTAACCAATTAACTCTTTATTTAACTTATGCTTCTCGTGTCTCTCTCTCTCCACAATTTTTATAGGACTAAAATCTTGTGATTTTATGCAAGTACTAGCGGCTTCGTCCTGCTTTCTTTCAAACAGACTGTTTTTCATTTTTAATTATTTATACTTTTTTATAATTTAATTACCAATGGCATTGAGCTTCCAAACTAATGATTTTTACATAAATGGTAAATAAAGTTTCGCTGTGATAACGGTGCTCGCCTTCAGATCGCATTTTCGCATAGTCAAACTATGGTTAATTTAAGGGTTAACTTTATTTAACTTATTTCTTCATTCGTCAATTTTTCAATAAAATCAATAAAAGTCTTGGTTTGTTACAAGATTTTTTAAATTTTCTTTTAAATTACCTTAAAGTATACATAAAGGAATGTATTCTAAAATAAATAATATGGAATAAAGTACATAAAGTACATAAAAGTTTAAGGTAACCAGGAATAATTTGATAAAAGTAACATAAAAGATAACATACAAGGAATTAATTACATGTGTTCATATGGTATAAAGCGCATAAAGTACATAAAAGAAACATAATATATACAGCACTTTAAAGTTAGATACTAGATATTTATGACGTCGTTGGCAATAAATGGAAATTTTTAACTTGCTACTTGTTTTGGTTGATTTTGATTAAGCTCTTCAACTACCATCCTGCATTCAACAACAATCAAATTTCGCAAACATTTGAATTTATCGTTACACTACGCTTTCTACAAACTTATTCAAAGTTTCATTTTAGTTCACTTAAGTCCAAAATTATTCGATTTCTTTCTCTCTTTTTCAAATTTATTTGTAAAATAAAGCTTCATTAATTCAATTTCTTTAAATTTCTAGTAGATATTGAATCTTTTTAATTTAGCATTTAAAAAAAAAGCCTAAAAAAAATTTATAATTTTAACAATTACCATTTATTGGATTTATAAAATTGAAATAGAAAGTTTTAATTTATTAAGCTGCTTTTGTGGTAAGATCAGAAACATTTTGGTTGCTTCCTCAAAGCTTTCTTTTTCTTCTTCCTTGTTAAATATCATTAAGAATGCTATCATTTCATCGTTTCTTTTTGAAATTTTGCCTTTTGTCATGATTAATAAGGAAATAGTTGATTATTTAATAAGTTATCATTTTTAAATTTCAAGGTTAATCAACAGGCTAGTACCCTTATCGCAGACGACTGATTAGCACTTCATTTATTATTTATTAACACTTCATTTAATAATAAAATTTTTTAATGATTAAAAATAAGATTTTTATGAAAAAAAAAACATTGATAAATTTATATTAAATTTTTTACCAAGTCAATAAAGATCAAATTAATATTATTATAAGTTGATAGCTTGAATGTTGCAAATTTCAGCATTTATCTTTTGATCACAAAGCTATTAATCAATCTTGAATAAAAAAATCCAAATCTTTTTTCTCCACTGTTCGTTTTTTTCATCAGTTCAATCAGGTTTGCACAATTTCTTAAATTGTAACTTAAATTTCTTAAGTCGATTTTTAAGAAGTCTATTTTTTAAATTCTCAGGCGAGTTTGGATAGAATAAAGTCTTAAAAGAGAATGATATGATTTGATTTTAAATTAATATTTATTATATTTTATTAATTTTTAACCAAAAGTTTAATTAATTCAGACATTTTTATTTTTTTTCTAAGTAGACATAAATTAAGCAAATTTTTAAAATAACATTCAAAATTATTTTATTTAATGCTAATGCAAAAATCGATTCCAAATTTATATATAAAAAAAAAGAATTTATTGTAAATTAAAATGGTCAATTAGAAGCTAAAAATGGATAGCCCATTCAAAAATTTAGATGATTTAATTTTGTTGAGAATATTCTCATTTTTGCCAAGTAAATACCTTCATCGGTCAATGAGAGTGTGCAAAAAATGGAATCACTTAGCTAATGAAGAAATAAGAAATCGTAAGTCTTATCCGCAAACATTTGTTTATCAATTGGAAAATAGTTGTGATAAAAAGAAACATTTAGATGAAAAAATAAACTCTGATTTGGAGAAAATTTGGTGCAAGCCTGCGTTAAGCATATTTTTTTTGAATAGACCTGCATTTTTTGAATCCTTGTCAAAATCCTCAAATGATAACGACCAAAATTCTGACTATCCCAAATCAAAGCGTTTAAAGACTGAGAATAAAAATGACACTATGTCAAAACTTATAAAAAATAAACTGGCTTTAAATTTGCCAAAAATTTTCATTACAGGAGACGGAATTGTCGGCTCAAATAACAATAGTGGTATTGAAATTGAATCCGACTGTGAACAGCCAGCTTTTAGTAGTTTATTTATTCCACAAAATGGTTCTTATAGGTTCGAATATAAGTCGGTTTATTTCAAAACAAAATTGCCCGAACTTAAGAGTGAACAAGACTTGGACAAATTTTTGGGAGTCAAGCAAAATGAAGAAATAAAATTTTTACTTCTTTTAGTTGATGGCTATTCGGATTCAAAGTTAATTCCTTTGCTGGATAATTTAAATCGAATAAGAAAAATAAAAATTGAAAGAGATGTTAAAAAGAGTTTTGCTTGTTCGGGCGGAATAGTCAAGAAATTGGATGATTGTTCTGGAAAAAGGACTAAGTTGGTTTTTTTGAGTCTAATTTCAAATGTCAAGTCCAAGTGTAAAGTATCTCAAATAGTGGTTCGTGAGCCTACGCAGGAAGAATTTGCCGATATTTGGAATGAAAAAATAAATTTGATGAAAAAAAGCGGTATTTACTCCAATAAAGATAAATGCTTGGCGTTTCAGGTTAGCTGCTGTGGACGTGGAAAAGAATATCATGGTAAAGAAAATTTTGAATCAAACATGTTTTTAAAAGAGTTTCCTAATGTGCCTTTAGTTGGGTTTTTTGGCTATGGAGAAGTCGGTGTCGACTATGTACCTGATTATGGGACAGATTCGAACAAAAATTTAATTGATGATGTTAAAAATAAAGAATGCTTATTTGAGAATATTCTAGCAACCGGATTTACTTCTATTTTTACTCTCATATCATTTCAAACTTGAATAAATTATTGTCTAAATTTTGTTTTAGTAAAAATATTTTAATATTTTAGTAAAATTTTTTTTTTTAAATTTAGATTTAAATAAAATAAATATTATTTATTTATTTGTTTTAATGAACGCCTTTTAGACAATGTAATAAAATTATGAAGTAATAATTAGTATAAAAATATAAAAATAAGGGTCTGAGGAGAAATCTGAAAAATGAGATTTAAATTAAATCATGAATTACTATGAGTGTGTTAATTTTCAATAATTAAATTTTCTGATATTTTTTGGGCGTGACAATTAAATTTTTTTAAGATGACAAAAATAACTAAAAATGGTGACCAATTTAATCTGTTTTAGCTGACTTTAACACTAACTGACAAATTTATATATTGAGATGACTTTTTAATAATTTTTCAATGAGAAAATAAAACCTTATTTGAAGACAAAAAAACTAATTTTAGTGACGAAAATATTTATTTAAAAGACAAAATATAAAAAAAATATTAAACATTAATTTTTTTTGTTTTTTATCCCTGAGTTGTTGATTTCTTTGGTTTTTCTCGTTTTCTTGGTAAATCCACTGTAGCTTCGACTGTACCTTCAGCAACATATTCTCTCTCAATGACTGAATCGCTAGGAGGCTCTTGTTTGACAACTGCTTGCTTGAGACTGGATTCATTTTCTGAACTGCTCAAATCACAATCATTTTGGTAGAACAAAGCTGCTTTTTGTTTTTTTAGTCTGCTTATTTCGCGTTTCTGACCGATTGAAATTGTTTTAGCTTCTTCTGGGATAATGCAAAGCTTGTAACGGTATGCAAGGCCAAGAAGATGAATGCAGATGTTGTGTTTAGCAAATTCTCTACAATTGCATTTACTTTGTTTCCAATCATCCGAGCATTGATTGGTCTCGTTGATCTGGAAAAATTGAGAGTAGTCATTAAATGTACGCCAAGATAAATTTTGTTTTGTTAAAATACATAGTCATCAACTGTTTCTTTTGTCAGCTTTAGATTAATATCTTGATGACTATAAAAAATACGACCATTAGAGAAAGAAATTTTGATAATATAGTCAGTTTTTATATTGCTGGTCCATTGAAAAGCGGCAGTATACGATTGTAGATCGCAATTAAATTCAGTGTAAAAAATTGCGCGATTCACGTTTTCGGAATGTCTATCTCTTGACCAACGCCCAATAATGTCATCCTCTAAGATTGTAAGGAATGAACTTAAATTGTGACGTTGCCTCATAGTTGACTCTAGCTTGATGATTAGATTGCAGGATTCTAAAGCATTATTGGTGGATGGCACACCGGGAGCATAGCCTTCAAACCAACCTTTTAATCTTTTAAAAAATTATTAAATAAAGATGAAAATATTAAAATATATATATATTAATAATACCTTGTAGTCCACTCGCAGCAAAAATATTCAAGGAAATTGTCTATAAGCTCAGATTTATAGACAATTTCCTTTATAAGCTCGGATTATTATATATTTATTTATTTAGAGAAACAACACTTGGATGATGACAGTAAAAATAAAAACAAATTAGAAAAAGATAATTTGATTTTTCTTTATTAGTTTCTAAATAAATTTTATATTGATATAAATAATATTTCAAATTGAGATGGGTAGTTGCTTCAGAAGGCTTTGGTAAGTAACTCAACAAGTTTTTTTTCTTCTTGTTTTTTCTAGATAATTTTTGTTGAGGCAAAGTTTTATAGATTCAGTAATTTCATTTTTTTCTTTGCTATCATTTATCAGCATTTCAAATGCAGCATTTTTTCTTCTATACTTATTTGTTCATCATTGAGTAATTGATTGTATTCTACAATAAGAAAATTCTTTTTTCTGATTATATCACTAATTTTACTTAATAATTTTATTTCTAAACATAAGGTTTTCTAATTTCTTATTTAAAACATTAATAAATATTAACAACAAAATTTCTGATTTTGAATATTTTCAAAATAAAAAATTCAATAATAATAAAAAATTTTTTTAGATGACATTAGTCAAGTAATTCTTGTATCTTGAGATTTTTGTGGAAGATAAAAATTATTTTTTCAAATTATTTATTTAATCCAGCGTAAAATTGGATCTAAAGAAAATTTAGAAAAATAATTAAATTTTTGATTTTTGGGAAAAAATCTCAAGACAAT
Source organism: Brachionus sp. 'Tiscar' (assembly GCA_006352455.1). Lineage (NCBI taxonomy): Eukaryota > Metazoa > Rotifera > Eurotatoria > Ploima > Brachionidae > Brachionus > Brachionus sp. 'Tiscar'. The sequence continues at coordinate 17,386 of VANL01000615.1, forward strand.
GCTGCATTAAACTAAAATCTAAATGTAGACCGAAGATTTTGAGTATCTCATTTGAACAGGTAGTATAATTTAATTGTGATACAAAGCATGTATCACCGATATTTAATCTCTGCAAAAACTATGCAAATCTGCAAAATAGTATATGCATTAAAAAATAATTAAAATTTAATTACAGAGATTTTGCACAGATTAAATTTTAGTTGATACATGTTATGTATCAAATGATACATTCTGTAGAACCAGTTTTATACCAAAGGAAAAAAAGTTATTACAATTCAAAATTTTTGCTCTTGTTTTTTTGTTTCAAAATTCACAATGCCGAAAATTTTCTATGTATATCAATGAAGAAAATAAATGCACTATGACGCAATTCATATGAAGACAGATTCTAAATATTTGAAAAAGCTAACTGATTGAGAAAATTTATTTAGTTGAAAAAAAAAATTGATTATTAATAATTTTAATATTAGAATTTAAAACGTTGGTTGGTAGCGATCGGCTGTCAAAAATTATTCTATGTCATCTTCACGGAAATAGCTTTCGATATATTTTTTAGTCAAATAAATTATTAGGCAAATTGAAGTTTCTGATCAAAATTTATCTTTTAATTTTTAAGAGTTTTAATGCAGAGACATATTATCATGTGTAGCAAACTATGTTAAACCATATCTGAGTGTTTTGCATAATTCTGAATGCAGAAATTTTTTGCAGAAATGTGCAGTTAAAAAATACTAAGTTAACTTTGAAAATGTGTTTCTGCAAAAAAATTAAATTCTAAAATAACTTAAAAACCTTTTTTAGTGAAAAATTCTGAGACTTAAATTTTCCGTTTATTATACTTTATTAATAAATTATTTAGAATATTTTATAAAATTTTAATAATAAAAAAAAACAAAAATCATCCATTTTAAATAATGTTAGTTTGTTTATTGAAAAATCAATTTTTTTAAATTACGTCACATAAAATCTTAAAGAAAAATATCAAAATAATTTTTAGATAAAATTTTCTACAAATACACGTTCAAGCGTCAAAATGAGAGCATCATTAGAAAAATATTCAATCCAAAGTAAACTTTTTTTTAACAAGACATATTCATGGCCTTTGTTGTTCTATATAGGTAAACTTTGAAATATTTTAATAAGGATCAAAGAAATTTAATCTCATCTATGCAAAAAGAAACATATGATAGCTCATTTAGAGATTAAAAAATGCTAAGTTTTCAAAGGTCTTGGCCAATTTTTTCCTTAGGTCGATAGAATACCAAGAAAATAAAATGTTTTAATCTTTATCAATCATTTTAGGCAAATTTTATTCATATAGAAAAAAATGATAATAAACACTATATTAGATGAGTTTAAGTCGATTGACAAGCTAAAGATCACTGAAACAAAAGCTCTAGCTAATCCACCTAAGATCATAGCATATGTTCTTGAATCAGTTTTAATTTTGCTTCGAAAAGAGCCCAGTTTTTCTCAAGCAAGACGTTTATTGGGTACTTATTTTTAAGTCTAAAAAAATCGACAATCTTTTAAACTTTTTTTAATTTCAGCTGACCCTCATTTGATTGAAACATTACAAAATTTTGATATTCAAAGTGTCGACAAGTTAACTTTAAAAAAACTTCGAATTTACACTACAATGGAAAACTATAAATATGAATCAGTAGTTGAAGTGTCTCAACCGATTGCTTGTCTTTTGAAATGGGTTAAAGAAGTAGAGAAAATGGCCGAATTAGCTCATCATGGACAATAAATAAGAAGATAAAATATTATTAATTTTTTTTTATTTATTTAAAATTAAAAATAAAATAAAATTTACAAAAAAAATTAAATTTTTGCTCATTTGTCAATTTGAAAAAAAATTTCAACAATTTATTCTAGTTAATTTAGCTGGTTAAGATTGTCAAATACCAAAATGACACTTAAAATTTTAAAATATTAATATAAACTCTTTTCAATTGTACCTAAACAAAAAAGTGCAAAACGATCCGAATATTTTCCATTCTAGTTCATTTTATCCCGATTCTGAATGAATTATATTCGGTCGTTTTAGACTAAATTTTTTTAATATAAATTAGACCTATGTGTTAAATAAATTAGAAGTTTTATATTTTAAAAAATGAATCTAATTAGCGCTACAGTTCTATTGTGTGTGATTAGTGTGACTGTTGCTCTCACTGCCCAGCAATTGGCAACTAAATGGACTGGATTTAAGCTATCACATAAACGTCGATATTCAAGTAGACTTGACGAAGCACTCAGATTTCAGATATTCAAGTCAAATCTTGAATTTATCGAGAAACACAATTCCAAAGCGGACAATGGTGAAATAAGCTATAGGCTAGCAATGAACCAATTTGGTGACATGACATCGCATGAATTTAGCATTCTTCAAAATGGCTTTGATGAGGGTTTATCTTGGCCAAGTCAAAAATCCGAAATATTTTCTTTTAATTCTTCTCATAAAAATCCAAGTTCTGTTGGTAAAATTGAATTTTACAATGTTTAAATTTTGAAAATATTTTTCTTTTTTATCTTATTTAGATTGGCGTGGATTGACAACTCCGATAAAAGATCAAGGAAAATGCGGGTTTGTTTTAAAACTTTTAAAATTGGGTAAATTAAATTAATTATTTTTCCAATTTTAAGATCTTGTTGGGCATTTGCTGTAAATTATTTTTGTCTTTAAATAAGCATTTTTTTAAACATGGAATATTTTGATTTTATAGACAACTGGTGTAATTGAAGCTTTGAATGCCAAAAAAACAGGTCTAATTGTGCCTTTGTCCGAGCAACAGCTGATTGATTGTTCAATTCCGTTTGGAAACAATGGCTGCAATGGAGGCTACATGAACAACGCTTTTAGATACATTGTTCAAAATAATGGTTTAAATAGCGAAAAAGCTTACTCATATTCAGGAAATGTATTCATTTTGAAAAAAAGATTTATTTTATTATTAATAAAAAAATTTAGACCGGAAGATGCAGGTATCGTTCAAATGACAAGTCAAAAATACAAATATCAGGTTTTGCGAGAATACCACAAGGTAATGAGGAAGCATTAGAGCAAGCAGTTGCTACTATTGGTCCAATATCGGTGGCCTTGGACGCAAGCTTGCCGACTTTTCAATTTTATTCAAATGGAATATACACAGACCCTGGTTGTAAAAGTGAATTCAAAGATTTAAATCATGCTGTAGTTCTTCTAGGATATGGTCTAGAAGCTAATAATTCGTATTGGCTTTTAAGAAACTCTTGGGGTAATCTTATTTTAACACTAATCAAATTAGATAAAAAGTCCTAATAATTAATTAATTTAAAAAAAAGGAAATACATGGGGAACTCAGGGATATATGAGAATAGCGAAAGGAAAAGATAATCTTTGCGGCGTTGCTACTGAATCATCATATCCAATTTTATAGTTAAAATTTTGTCTACAATATAGATTTTTTGTAATAAACTAATACTGTAAAAAAAAATTATTTTGTTTTTTTAAGAATCAAACTTTTTGATTCCATTTTATCCATGTTTGAATTCTACAAAGTTGAATTTAGAGTCTAAAGAAAGCAGCGAAACACTCATATTAAAGTTTATTGCTATAAAAACTAATTTATTTTTGCACTAGTCTTATTATTAAGACTTATTTTCACACAAAAAAATTATTTGCAATTAAAGATCAATTTCAAATTCAAATCCGAGTTGTTAAATTTTATAAATAAAGTTAAAATGATGACTTTGACTATATTTTAAATTAGAAAGAATCTCATAGATTACTTAGTTAATTAAAATTAAAACTTTTGGAAGTTAAATTCAATTATATAAAATTACATCTGCCCGTCATGACTTTAACTTGCTATTTTAAAAATTTAAATTTAAGAAAATTTTTATTTTTTAGTTAGATTCAATGAAAAAATAATTTATTTAAAAAATTATTTTGTTCAGTTGTTTTTTATTTATTGCATAAATAAAAATTCTTTCATGGTAGAAGATTTTTTTTTTTTTTAATTCTCAAAAATTTCAAACAAAAAAAAATTTATAAATAAAGCTTAGTTTTAGGGAAAAATAATTTTTTGGACATCAAAACGGCTAACATCAACTTTTGGTGGTCCAGTAGCCGCCATTCACGGTACCCAACACTATCCCTAAGATATCTCTCACTTAAATCAACAAGTGGATTCGAAACTGTTAAGGGATCATTAGAGATCTCGTGATTCATGATGGTATAGAATTTTAATTTGTCAATAGATCTAACAAATTCATTCTGAATGTTTTGTATTTTTTGATTTCTAAAATTTTCAATTTTAATTTCAATTGATTTTAACACCCAGTATCATAAAATATGATCAACTTATAAGTATATTTTTATAGAAGTGGAAATTTTCAATCATGTTTAAGACGATGATTTAAGATGATGATGTATTATTTACTGGTGAGGGTTTACTAGTGTTGAAAATCGAATAATGTATTTGATTTTGTATTTGAATATTTTTTAAATAAAATTTAGAAATATTTGTTATGAAAGAAATATTTTAAGTTTTAATATAATTGAATTACAAATCAAGTAAAAAAAATTTGAATTTGAATTTGAACAAAAACTAATTCTATGTTAAAAATTTAAATAAATAAAAAACAAAATTTAATTTGATTTCGTTAAAAATGATCGAAAATTGATCATTAAAGTTACTTAAATTTATATTGAAAAAAAAATGTGAAAAACTTTATTAAAAAAAAAATAATTATTTTCTCAGAGGGTTCGAAATTACATTTTTATTCATTTTTTCACAATATTTAGATCATTTTTATTTTCTTTTAAAATTTGTGAGTTAGTATATTTTGTTATTTAGCAAGATGCAGAGTATCGTTAAAGTTGTAAGTAATTTTTTGGTTCCATAAAAAAGCTTTTATTATATTTCAAAAAAGTCCAATTTGTGTTTCAAATTTAAAAATTTTTTGAATTGGAAATTAAGACGCTGAATAAATTCAAATGAGAAATTAAATTATATTTTAAAACAAATTGTTAAAGTTAAAATGTTTGTTGTAAGAATATTTTTTTATCCAAATTTTTGATTATTTTTCAAAAATATGTTAAATTTCATCACTAGGATTTACACTTAATGACATAGGTGTCTCTCTGTATAAGAGAGATAAAGATACTTAAATAAATTTTTTTTTTAACTTTAAGTTTAATCTTTAATAGTGTGGCGCTAATAAATAAATAATAAAATTTAGATTCTTTCAAAAAGCTATAATGAAACAAAATCGCGAAAATTAACTCATATAACAAATTATCTAATTCAATAATCAAAATATCTAACTCTGTAACAAAAAAAAATAAAATTTTCAGCAAGCTTTATCGTAAACAAATTATCTTAATTAGTAACAAAATAAATGATTTTATATCAAATTAACATTTTTAGTGTCAATATTTTTTTAAACATTTAGTGCTCTTTTTTTACTTTTATCCTTGATGGTTCATCGAAAATAGCAAGCAAGTCAGAGTTCATTTTTTTTGCAATTCGTTTTAATTTATGTGATGTACCAATTAAAGCTAAAAATATGCCTTTACATTCCAAAATAAAAAGAGGTCCTATTCCAAAAGCAAAAGAAGCTTTGGTGCGACAATAATTTTTTTTTGCTTTTTTAATTTTTTTTATTTATTTTGTTAAAAAATACTTTTTTTTACTCAAACTTTTTTTTTGTTACACAGTTAGCCACTAATAAAAATAAAAAAACTATATTTTTTTTGTCTTATTAATTAACTATTTTGTTATTTTTATAATTTTTTTTGTTACACTAGTTAGCTTTTTTGATATGCAATAAATCCTAGCCAAACAAAATTAACTAAAAAAATATATATAGAGGCAAAGTAGGATCAGGGGCTTTGGGGCTCGAGTAGAGGGTGTTACAAATCTAACGGGATGTTTAAAAATGGTAAGAAAAAAATATTTTCAAAAATTTTAAATTTTGTGCAATATAAATAATCCATTTATTCTTAGTCCCTGGAAAAAGCATCCCCTGTCCTAGCTAGATATTTTAAATTTAGATTATTATACTGTCTAAAAGATAATTATAACAAGGATTAAAATTATGTATAAATTATAAAATTTTGACTGTTGAATTTTTAAAAATTTATTAATTTAAAAAAAATTCTTTAATTTTTTATTTAATTTTTTTGGAATTTTTAACTTGATTTTCATCATATATTTTTCGTTTTTGTTTCAATTTTTCAACTTCTTGATTCTTCTTCTTTTTTGACTTGATTATTTTATCATACAATCGTTTATTCTTTTTTGGAATCATCATTTCGCTCAATTTTCTCTCTTCATCCGCTTGTCTTTTCAATAACAAATTTTTATTTTCAACTTTGGGTTGTGCTTTTACAACAGCTATAATTGGTTTTTTAGTTTTGTCAAGTTTAGTCTGTTCCTCTTCATGATCGGACAGACTTGATTCTTGTTCAGATTCTTGTTCATCTTCTTCGGCCGGCGAATCCAAGTCAACTTTCATGTCATTTATTTCCTCTTCTTCACTTTCCTCACTCTCGTCTTCACTGTCCGAATTTTTCGATGGCTTTTTTTTAACAATCTTAGTCTCCTCTTTTTTGCTAGCTTTAACATCTGTTTTTGTCAATATTTTCCCATCAGCTTTATCCCCAATTTCTTCAGCTTTATTTTCAGGATTTTCCTTGCTGGCTTTATCCTCAGTATCAATGATGCCCAATTTCATTTTGATCAATTTCTGCTTTTCAGGAGGTATGTACCCATGGTCATTAGTGTCGACAAAAGGCGATAAATGTGGCGGCAGGACAGCACCTGGAAGATAGTCGTCAACTGGCAGCAGCATGTTCTCGTTTATACAATCAAAAACCCATTGAGGTTGAACATAAACACGGTTTAAGTAAGTTTTTCCGACCAGTGGACGGTCTACTATTTGATGTGTAATGGTCTCATCGCTTTCCTGATAAGTTGAGCCTAAAGCAGTGGTGTTGTCCCATGAAACCTCGCCTGAAAAAGACCGAATTGCTAGGACAAACGGCTCTCGTGGCACTTCCCTGTTCAAAAAAAACTTCAAACCTTTGAATAAAATCTTTAATTTGCTTAAATTCTCTTCCTCTATTTTGGCATTTTCTATTTGCTCAGGATTTTCTTCATCAGGCTTGAGAAAAAAAATCATATAAGTTCAATAAAGATAAAAAATAGACAAAACTAAATTTACTAGAGGAAACTCGTCTCCTTGACTCTCATCCTGATTATGATTTATTTTAATCATATCACAGTTCAACGATGCCAAATACTTAATTGAATTGAAATAAAAATGAAAAAAAAATTTTTTTGTCTTTAATTTACTTCATCATTTAAATCAGTCAAGTCATATTCGTCATCATTTATTTTTGTCTCATTATTTTTAACAGACAGCTTAAGAAAATATTAATTTAAAAAAAAAAAATTTTAGGAAAAAAAATTTTATTTTACTTTAGGTGGATAGATAAGACCAATATCTTGATATGATTTGAAATTAACAAATCCAAGCATTATTGAATAAAACTCGACAAAAGTTGACATAATGCGAAAATCAACATCATCTGGACACTAAAAATTTAATTAAAAAAAAAATTTTTGATTTTACTTTTAAAATTTTTACTTGATAAGCTAGTTTGTGAGGCATGACCCATGTTACTTTTTGACCTTTGATGTCAGCTTGAAAATAGTAGCCCTTGATTGAAATAAAACACTTTCTCAAAGATTTAGATGCAATCAAATAATGCATAAATTCAACTAATTTAATTTTTTATTTAATTATTAATTTATATTTATTTTTAAAATTAAAATTACGTGATAGTTTTTTAGCTAGATGCACTCTTTCAACATAGACTCGTTTGGATTTTGGCAATACGGAAAAAAGAAATATCAATGATAAACAATCATCAAGATCGCGGATTGCATCTGTGTATGTCGGATATCGTTCTTTGACTATGTGATCAATTTTATAGCTTGGTTTGTTGGCTCTTAGTCGACCAAGTGCTTTAACATCACGTCTACCTTTGGCTCGTTTAAGTCTTTTTACATATGTCTTTGAATAAATTGTTTAATTTTTAATTTTTTAAAATGTTTTTTTTTCACCTTAAATTCTCTAAATTTATTGATAATTGGATCACTTGCCAAGTAATTTATGTCTTTGGCAAAGTAGAATGTTCTATTGCCAGATTTTCCTTTGTTTACCTTTTTCTTATTTTTCGGCTCTACTGGATAGACGCCTTTGAGTATACATAATCGTCTGAAAATGAAAAATAGTAACTTTTCCCAAAAAAAAAAAAAAATAATTTTTTCCTTTACCTGAAATCAGCAATGGTCAATTGAAGCTTTTTAATGGCTTGGTTACGCGGTATAAACGCAGTGGCCGCACCACTCTCATGTTTCTTTTTCATTTTACCCATTTCTGCTACCGATATTACTCTAAATATCAATTTTTTTTTTGTATTTTTTTTTTTATATTCAGAAAATTTTTTTTTTTCAAGCACATGTAAATTTAATTTGAAAACAAAAAATTGTAAATTTTTATGTTCATATGTTGTTTTATTTATTTGAATGCACTAGAATGCAAATGCAATTTTTTATTTATTTCAAAATTTCTTTTTTAAGGTAACAATTGTTCAATATATTAACAAAAAACAAAAAATTTTTGCTAAATACAAAAATTTAAATCTATAAAACAAGAATACCGGACATAGGGTTATTTTTAATTAACTTTAATTTAATTAAAAAAAAGTTTAATTTATCTTTAACACTAGAAAGCCCGGCTGATTTATTACAAAAATTTCAAATTAAAATCTCAAGAATAATAAATAAAATTTATTTAAAAATTAAAATTTTTTTAAAAAATTTTTACAATTTTATTTTTAGTTTCTTTGAGTAATTTCTTAAAACTTTATATATTTGAGATAATATTCAAGTTTAAATTTTTCAAAAAGGGGTCTACAAAACCCCTCTGGCTTTCTAGTGTTAAAATTTCTATTTTATTTATTATATTTAAATTTTTCTGTTTGTCAAATTTAAAATTTACAATTTCATTTTTTTAAATCGAAATTTTATTGCTTTCCAAGTTAAATTTTTTTTAGCAAAATTTGAAAATTAAAAATCGACCAAAACTTTTAATTTTCTATACAAAAAATGCTTAAAATAAATTTTTATTTGAAAAATTAGTTTTTTTTTTTAATTGTTTTGAAATCATTGATGGATTAAAAATAATTTAATTTAATATTTTTTTTCTACTAAAGCCATTAATACGCAATCATATGTAATTCAAATTTTCTTCGGTTTTTAAAAAGCCAAAAAATTAATAACTAATTTATGCTTATGTATGAAGCAAAATGGGAGTAATAAAGGAAGAAATAAGAATGCTAAGAACAAATGAGGGTGAAGTAACGAGTGACAAAAAACTGATGACTGAGCTATTAAATGATCAGTTTGATTCAGTCCTTAACAAAGAAACCAATGATAATATGCCTTTTTTTCCTTTACGTACTTCCTCATTGAAGATAATTTACGCAAAATCATTAGAGACAGGAAAAATCCCAAAAGAGTGGAAAAGAGCAAATGAGTTGCCGATCTACAAAAAATGAAGTAAATTAGAGTCTGTTAATTATCGACCAGTATCACTCAAGTCAGTTCCTTGTAAAGTTCTTGAAGGTTTTCAGGGACCGACTAATGTTTTACCTTCAAGAGAATAACCTAATAATTGGAAGTCAACATCGATTTTTTCCAAAGAAAGGATGTGTAACGAACCTCCTTGAAACCCTTGATATGATCACGATCGAGTTAGCCAAATTTTTTGGTCAGAGGTACTGAGTGGAGTTCCGCAAGGGTCTGTTCTTGGACCCCTGTTATTTGTTCTGTACATAAATGACCTACCTGACTGCGTTTCAAATAAAATGGAATTGAATGCAGATGACTCAAAAATACTTGGCATAGTTAATAATATTAATGAGAGAGTGATGCTACAGAAAGATCTGGATGCAGTATGTCAATGGATAGAGGTTTGGCGTATGGGACTGTGTGCTAACAAATGTA
>VANL01000616.1:0-27389 GCA_006352455.1 Brachionus sp. 'Tiscar'
TATAATAAAATAAAGTTTTCCTAAATTTTACTTTTTTTTACCAATTTTTACAAAATATAACCAAAATTAACGTAATTGTAGGTTAAAAGTAGTTATTTTTAAAATCGTTTAAAAAAAATAAAAAAACAACAAATTTTGGAAAAAAAAACATTTTCTCCAAAATTTTTTGCCGTTTTAAATTTTACCAAATTTTACAAAAATTATCGTAAAATCCTGAAAATTAACGTAATTTTTCGTAAAATACCTCTTTTTCACTTTTCGGATCTTACGTTAATTTACGTAAAATGTGGTAAAATTTGGTTAATTTACGGTATTTTACGTAAATTTTCGTAAAATACTGTTGTCAAATCACCACTGTATAATTAAAATTTTTGAGATCGCTCTAAAATTTTAATTCCAATATTTTGATTTTTATGTGTTTTTTATTTACTTTTATTTTTACAAAATGATCCATTTTTTTGTCCAAATTGTAAAAAAAAATTTACAAAAATTTTTTTATTGTGGTAAAATATATTTTAGATGGTAATGTTCTAAGTATTACATCAGATTTTGAAAAGACTTTTATAAATGCAGTACAAAATATTTTTAAAAATTTACCAATTTACGGTTGTTTTTTTCATTTTAAGCAAAATTTATATCAGCTAGGTCTAGGTCTTGTTGAATATTATAAACATGATAATAAGATGAAAATGTGGATTAAAATTGTTCAAGCTTTAGCTTCTATTCCAGTTGAGAATTAAGAATATGTAGAATATGTCTTTAATTTAATCAAGGAAGTGCCAATTAGTGCATGGTATCGATATGAATTAATCGATAGAAATATCGATAAATTTTAATGGATTACCGTAAATAACATTAAAATATTTTAAAATCTTTAGGCAATAAATTTTTTTACTTAAAAAGTTAAATTTCTGATTATTATATTCTTGTGTAAAATTCTTAAAATAATAAAAATTTAACACTTTCTCATCCTCCAGAAAATAAAAATTTACACAAAATAATTTTTTATGCTTTTTTTTGGTGGCGCAAAATTTTACCTTCTTCTTCTCTATACAACGATTGCATTTAAATTTTAAAAGTAGTTTTAGGTTGTACGCTTTTATTTATAATTTCCAGCAATTCATTTGCCAATGATCTTAAATAAAAAGAAGTAAAACCTTTTTTATTCCCAAAAATTTTCCAATAATGTTCACTTCATATATTCTTGACCAGTTTGCTTTAAGATGAATATTTGAGCATAAAACACCTATATGAAAGCTATAATGTCTTCTTTTGTAATTAATAGCTTAGGGTCTCAATTTTGGCAAGATAGTTAATACAATTTAAAGTAAAAGTTTTCTTCCACTAGTCAAAAATCATAAAAATAATAACATTTTTGTCTCAGTTATCTTGTTGTTTTATCTTCTAAATAATTGTCAAAGTCATAATTATTATTTAGAAATTTTTTAGAATTTAAGTAGTTTTTGACATTTAAAGCTTACAAAACTTAGCATTCTATTTATTTCACAAAAAATGAGAAAATATTTCTGGTTTATTCAAAAAAACTCTTTTAGGCCTTAATCTATTTATATTTTTTTACAGAAAAATAAATTCATTTAAAAATAAAAATTAAATAATTATAATATTTTTATAATTTTAGCATAAATTGAAAATATATCAAAAAATATTAAATATATTGAAAAAAGATCAAAAGAAGTATCACAAAGGGTCGAAAAAACCCTTTAAGTGTTAAAATTTTAAAGACTAATAATTAAACATTGTTTATGTATATTTAATTTAAAATCATTAAGTGATAAAATTAAAAAATCTAAAATAATTGTAAAATTCTTTAAATTTCAAAATGTCCTCTTCGGATGAAGAATTTGAATTGAATTACGGAGTTGAAGAAAATTCAGATCAAAATGAATCAAATAACTATCAGCAAAGTGAAATTAATTTTTTTTTAGATTTGATTGATTTGAAGTTTATCTTTTAGCTGAAGATTATGATAAACAATTAGATGCAGATAAATTTAAAAATCTTGAGGAACGTCCAAGATTTAAAACAAATCCAAAAACTAAAAATGAAGAAGATTCAGATGATGCAAATAATGATGATGATGATGATGATGCAAATCTTGAGGATCTACTGAATCTAATGAACGAAGAAGAGGAAGAAAACCCTCTGTGCGAAGAAAAGGATGAAAATAAAGATTCTCTTGAACCACAGAGAAAAAATTTTATCATAAAAAAAGATAAATTGATTAAGAATAAAACTAGCGATGATAATAATGACCAAGAATTAAAGTCAAACCAAATTACCCCAAGCAAAAACTCATCTAATTCAACGCCTTCAAAGAAAAATGATGCTGAAGCAATTTTCAGAGAAAAAAATACTGGTTTAAGGATAATAAAGTCAGAATTTAAGAGCGAAGTAGACATGAATGTTCATTTGGCGTGTGATTACGGCAAATATTATCGTTTGACGGAGATAAACAGGCGAATTAACGAAATAAAGGATTCGAAGGACTTGGACTGGTTTAGTATTTTTGTAATTGGATCAAAAACTGAATCAAAATGTTCAGCTAAAGGAAATAATTATGTCGTATGGCAATTATTTGATTTAAATAATTTAGACCGTGAACAAGAAATATCTTTATTTCTGTTCGGTGGTGCTTATAAATCACACTGGAAATCGAGTGAATTCGATTGCTTTGTCTTAGTTAAACCGGATTTTTTGGACTCACAGAAAAATACTGGACAATCAGCTCAAAAAAATGATTACGGTAATCCGAAATCTTTTGTTAAAATTGGACAAAACAAAAAACAAAACTCAGATTGGAACAAATTTGCTTCCAAAAAGGTTAATCAAAATTTAAAGCTTACACTCTCAGTCAAATCAGAAAGTCAATTGGTTCGACTTGGTATTGCAAAGGATATCTCAAATTGTCAGTCTTTGCTCAAATCAAATCCAACTCAAGGTCAAGAAGCGGCGAGAAAATGCAAAAATTTGGTCAATATAGAAAAAGCCCCATTTTGCACTTTTCACTGTGTTCAATATAATAAAAATGAAAAAAAAAAATACTCAATGGACAATCCGCCTCTAAGTCGATTTGGTCCAGGGAGTCTATTTCCTTCAAATGGCCCGAGTTCTGAATTCAAATTTGTACCGCCTAATTCAACTTATAACAAATTTAATGACATTGAAGCCAGAAGTAAAGCTGCAAAGGAAATAAAATCTCAAGTTATTCGCTCGTTGACTTCTTCGATAGCTAAAGAGTCGCCTATGTTGGCAAATATAGTGGTCAAAACAAATAAAAAATCGGATACTGAGCTATTAGCGGAGTTACAGGGCAAAAAATTGGACAAAGAAGAGCTGAAAAAAGTTCGATTATCAGAACAAGCTAGTGTTAGACACTCGACTGGTGCTGAGAATGATTCAGCTAGTAAAGAAATGAAAAAGCTCTTTAATTCAAAGCTTCTGTTGCCCGATGAGAACAGTGTAACTTCAATTAGTAGTCAAAAATTTGTAGATATGAAAAAATCTAATTCACTGTCAAACACACCAGGTATTTTATCTTTGGCCACAAATTCTAACCGAATCAAGGAAAAATATGAGGATAACAAAAAAAATTATGGTCTATCAAATCTAAATAGTCATAAAGATATTTTAAAGCAACTCAAGCAAAAAAAAGATACAGATATGAATCAGAATGATGATAAAAATAACACAGATTTTGTTGAGCTTACGGATGATAAGCCAATAGAAAAATTGAAAGCATCTAACTTTTTAAAAAGTAGAATTGATGAAATTAAAAAAGCTTCGGTTCCCAAGACCAAAGCTTCTACCCCAATTAAAAAAGAGGCCAGTTCAGGCTTTGATCTTGAACTTTATATCGGAGATAGTACTACTTCTAAAAAATTGATGGATGTCAATTCAAAATACATCCCATTTTCACCTTCTACGGCTACTTCGGAGCAATTGAAGCGCAAATTGGAACAAATGAGTCCAAATACGACAAAAACAATTTCTCCAAATACACAAGACTCCAAATCTAAGCGACTAAAAATGATCGAAGAACTTAAAAATATAAAATCTAATCATGACAAAGAATCTCGAGATCCGGACAAAAATCCTGCTCTCAGAGCATTTTATAACAAGTTAGAGCTAGATGAAAAAGTTGATGAAAAGTTATCCAATATGAGAAATAGAGAAGTGCGAGTTGTGACTTGTAGTATTTGTTCTTATACTTCTTTTTCTCAATCGGATTATTGTAAACTTAAAAAACATCAAATCAAAAGACACATGGTAATGCAGAGATTTTTCAAATGCAAGTCTTGTTCTAAGCGAACTTTTACTTTGGATAAAATTGTTCCAGTTGCTTCATGCTCGCAATGTGGTAGTGATAAATACGAACCGTGCACTATGAAAGAAAATAATTGTAAAGAAGTAATTATTAACAAATCCAGTAAACTGGATCAGGATTCTGAAATGTACCTTGAGAATGAAGATGAATAATTATTTAAATTTTTTAACAAATATTAGTAATTGCCAAATATTTGTTATTTTTGATTACAATTTTGTAAAAAAGAAAGGTTTTAAATAAAATATTTACATAAAAGTTTGGTTAAATTTAATTTTGAGTAGATCGTAAGAAGATAAAGTAGATCTTTAGAGCCAAGAAACGAAATATTTTATAGTGCTGATTTAATACTTGAATTTTACTTTATTTTAAAATAATTGATTTTTCTCGAATCTTATCAGCATTACAAGATATCATTAACTATTAATAGTCAACGATATCTTGTAATAAATATATGTATTCAACAGCTAATTTTAAATATAAATTTTTAAAAATATTCATATAGTCTAAAATTCGAATTATTATTTTTTTATTTCATTCTTTTAAGCAAGGGTTTAAAAAAAAATTAAATCTCGAAGTAAATAATCAGAAATATATTCAAAAATTTTTAACCGAACAAAGAGAAAAATTAGTTTAAATTTTAAAATTTTGTTGAAATAAATTGTTTTTTTTCTTATCAAGTTTTAAGTAGCTTTTTTTCTAAATAAAACTTTCAAGATAAAATTCGATAAATTAATATTTTTAAAAATTTTTATTACTCTAAAAGCATTTCAGTGAGTTTCTTTAACAAATTTTACATTTGGATTTTTTTTTTTAATAAAAATTTAATTATCTTGAAAAAAATCACTTATTAGAACGTGTAGCTTTTTGATTATCGAAAAGGATCTTTGGAATAGACTTTAGACATTAAATAATGTAATCTTAAAGAATAAGTCAAATTAAATTTTTTTTTTATTTAGAAAAGGTGTAATTAAAAATTTAGATCATTTGATTTTAACATCTTATTTATGATTATAAAGCATGTAACTCAAATTAACAAATAAAATTATCTCAACTTTTTTTAAAAAATAATAATTCAGGGCGCTCAAAGCTATTTTGTTCAAATTTTTATCCCATATTTAGATAACTTTATATTTTTGATAGTTTTATCACAAGTTAATTTTATTAAAATGGTACTTTAAACAGATCATATTGTATACATAGCTTTAATTATATATTCAAATTATACTATCATTGTTGATAACTAGGCTAAGCAAATTACATTTTGATAAATCCTTATAAATAACTCAAGTTTTTTAAATTTGTTATTCTAGTATTACATTTAAATTCAAATATATTCAAATATTAAAATAAAAGATGGCAAGTCTAGTTGGAACTTGGGATTTAGTCGATAGCCAGAATTGGGAAGAATATTTAAAAGAAATTGGAGTGGGCATGATTATGAGAAAAGCTGCAACATCCTTTAAGCCAACAGTAATAATCTCCAGAGATGAAAACAAATGGACTTTAAAGTCGGTTTCCACTTTGAAAACTACAGAAATAACAGCAACAGAAGGAGTTGAATTCGATGAAAGTAATTTTAGTCATTTTTTGGTTTAAAAGAAAATTAAAAATATTTATCAATAAGAGACTCCCGATGATAGAAATGTGAAATCATTGATTACAATCAATGGAGAGAAAATGACTCATGAACAACGCGACAAAAAGGGTGAATTGGTTACTGTTATTGTTCGCGAAGTTGTTGATGGTAAATTAGTAGCTGTAAGTTTTTAAATTAAGTTGATATTTAAAATTTTTTACATATTCCTTTTAAGACAATAACTGCTGGCAAAGTTGTTTGCAAAAGAACTTATTCAAGAACTAAATAGATTGAAAAGATTAATTATTTACATCAATTAGTTAATATTTAGATTTCAGTTTATTAAATTTAATATTTTTTTTTATTATTAAATATAACTAAAATAAAATTTCTGTAATCCATAATTTTTTTATCGTATTTTTTACTGCTCTAAATAAAAAAATAAAGCATTTATAATATTTCTAATTTATTAAATTAAAATAAAATCTATTAATATCTTATTTTTAATTGTTTAAAACCGTTGTTTTTACTTAAATTTTCAATCCTTTTTAAAAATTGTAGTTTATTTGTAAATCAGTATCTAATATTAGCTATATGTACTTTTTTGCTACAGTGATTTTTACAAAATACTGATTTAAATTTGACAATAAGTCTGAATTTATTTAAAAAAAAAATAAATAAAATTTCCAATTTTAAGCTAAGCTTTTGGCTTTTATTTTAAACCTCAATCACTTAGTCCTTAATATATTAAAACAAATAGAAAGTAATTAAAATGAAACCACAGTTTAATTCAAATAAAGGATCTATTTGAAAGCCAAATAAATATATTTTGAATTTATATTAAAAAAATTTCAAGATTTTTGGTCCTATCTTTAAAATTAATAAGATAAAAAAAAACTCAAAATCCTAGAATCAAAAAATTTACAGACATATTCAGTTTCAATTTCATTAAATTAAGATTCAAAAATTAAGATTTTTTCAAATTTTTTGAATTTAAAAAAACGCGGTAAAATAAACAAGTAAATTCTATCATTTTATTTTATATTTTAACAAAAAAAATTGAAAATAGATGCACATAGATGAAAATAATAAACGAATTAAAATTATATTTTGAATTATATGAAATTTTTATTTTATTAAAAAAATATTTGAAACCATTTTTTTATTTATTTTTTAATATTAGTGTAAATTACTAAGAAATTTTATTAATTTATGAAATTTTGATATTTAAGATCAGTCGCAAAATAATAAAAAGCTAAATTTTACTAAATATAAACATAAATTTTTTCCCATATAAAAGAAAAAACTTGCATAATTATTTTATAATTTTTCATAATAACTGAGTCATTGAATAATTGTCAGAATTTCATATTTTAAAGCTATTGATAAATGCATTATGGCATCATCGCTTAATAAAGAATTTACTGATCTTAAATCAGTTCTGCAAAATGAAGAAAATGGAGAATCAAATTCCCTAAGAAAACGGGCCTTTGTTCCCAAAATCTTACCAGATGATTTTCTTCGAGTATTTTCAACCGAAATTGTTCAAACAAACCGAGATTACACATTAGCTAAGAAACTTCAGACTCAATTAAATCAGCAAGTTAGATCACCGGTATGGTTGGAACAAAACGCTGATTTAATTCGTGGCCGGTTGCAGATAGATTTCGTTGAAGCAAAATTAAACAAAAACTATGGCCTCACTAGAATGGATCCTTATGTAAGGTTTAAACTTGGTAATAGAATTTTAGAAACACCCACTTGTTTTAATGGAAGCAGGAATCCAATTTGGAAAAAGCGATTTATTCTGTAGGATTAATTTCTAAGCTTTTAATTTAAAATTAAAGTTGTTATTGAAAGAAATTTACCAACGGATGTTGATTCAATTAATATTGAAATATATGATGAAGTATTAATTTTTATAGAATTAAACTTAAAAAAAATGACCAAAATTTATTAAGAAATCATTTACTGAGGACGAAATGATAGCTTTCGTCAAATATCCATTTCAAAGCAGATTATTTGATGGAGTTTTTGTAGATGAATGGATACCTTTAAGTGGTCGATTAGGAGAACAAAAAGAAGGATACATCAATATTCATTTATTTTTTACAGTAATATAAAACGAATTTAGAAAAATAATTATTGATGTTAATTTAGCCTATTGACCAAATGAGAACAAGTCATCAAATATTTCAAAATTCAATGCCACCAAACACATTAAATATCAAAAGTCATCAGTTAAATCAACCTGGATTAGTCGACTTGCCTCAAGGTATTCATTCAATCACATTTAATTTAAATTTCACTAATCATTTAAATTTTAGAATTTATAGCATCTAATGATAGATCTAAATACAATAACGATTTTGCTTCTCTAAAAGAGATGTTTCCATCTTTTGATGACGAAGTAATTAAATCAGTTTATGAATCAAGCGGGTTTGTAAAAGAGGCCGCAGTTGATGCATTAATCCAAATGACTTTATGAATTTTGTAAAATTTTACTTTTTAAGATAAAAACTATCCAATATTTATTAATTAAAAATCATTTTTTTTCATTAAGTAATAAATAGTTTTATTTTTTCTTAGGGATTTTCATTAGTTTTTATAGACTGGGTTATTATCGAAATATTTTCTCAAAATTATTATGCTTTTTAAACACCTGCTTCAGAAAAAAAAATTGCTAGCTCATATTTGAAATTTTTTAAAATGTTAATTTAAATCTGAGAACGAAATATTTCAACAAGAAAAAAAAAAGATAATTTAAAACAAGAAGAATTTTAATTTATTTTTCTAAAATAAATAATAGAATGTCTTTGTGCCGATGTTTGGGAAACCATTTAAAATTATTCTCAAGCATTGATCTGACAATAAATAGATACATTAGTAGCCAAATAAATGCACCTGAAAATAATTTTATCAAAGTTGAGCAAAATTCTAATTTTAGAAAAAGTTTGTCACGAACCCATTATTGTGGACAGCTTGATTCCAAACTAGAAGGAGAAAATGTAAGTTTGTGTGGTTGGGTACAAAAAATTCGCTTCAAAAATTTCCTGATTTTGCGCGATGTCAAAGGTCTGGTGCAAGTGGTTTTAGAAGAATCGTTTTTAAAACAGGAATCAAATAGAAAAATGATTGAAAATTTGAAAGAAGAAAGTGTTATTTCTATCAAAGGTATTGTACGTCGTCGCCCCCAAGGACAAGAAAATCTTCAAATGAAAACTGGATCAATCGAAGTGTTATGCAATTCTCTAGAAATTTTAAACGAATGCCGCTCTAAACTTCCATTTGAAATATCAGATTTTAATCAACCAAATGAATTGGTTCGTTTAAAATACCGTTACTTGGATCTACGTTTTGCTAAACTGCAGCAAAATTTAATTATGCGCTCAAATTTTGTAAATAAAGCGCGTCAATTTTTGAATGAACAAAATTTTATAGATATTGAGACTCCGACTTTATTTCGTAGAACACCTGGAGGAGCTAGGGAATTCATTGTTCCGACAAATAAACCGGGGCAATTTTACTGCTTAACTCAGAGTCCACAACAATTTAAACAATTGCTTATGGTTTCAGGCTTCGATAGATATTATCAAGTAGCCAAATGCTACAGAGATGAGACATTTAAGCCAGATAGACAGCCAGAATTTACTCAAATAGATATTGAGATGAGCTTTGTGACTGATGAAGACATTATCGGTTTAATTGAAAAATTAGTTTATTATTGTTGGCCTTTTGGACAAAAACCGCAAATTCCGTTTAACAGAATGAAATTTCAAGAAGCTATGAACTCTTATGGTGCCGATAAACCTGATGTTAGATTTGAACTCAAAATCAACAATGTGACACATCTAATAAGCAAAAAAAATTCATGTGGAATTAATCGAATTGATAATTTATTGGAAAATGATGAATTTAATGTACAAGCTATCAAAATTCCGAAAGAAAACGGAATTTTGAACTTAAAAGAAATCGAAAAATTATATAAAGAAATATTTGAGGCGACAAATTTTGTCGAAAAAAAAGTAAAAGACACCTTTACCTTTATGGCTAAAAAAGATTCAGATGTCACTAATATTGGTCAATTTTTGAAATCAGACTTTAAGAACAGACTGAATGAAGTGATGAAACTAGAAGATGGAGATACTTGTATTTTGTTGTGTTCTTGTAACAAAATTAAGGCCTTGGAAATTATGGGAAAACTGAGATTGAATATGGCTGACAAAATAGACAAAAAAAATCTAGAAATTTATGGAGAGAAGGCAGTTTTGTTAAGAGATCCGAAAATTTTCAATTTTGTATGGGTTGTTGATTTTCCGTTATTTACTTGGAATGAAGAGAATAATCAATGGAAAAGTACCCATCATCCATTTACTGCTCCGATTGATGAACACCTGAACCATGTCAAAGAATCTCGAGACTTGGAGTCAATCATTGGCTTACATTATGATCTAGTTTTGAATGGAAATGAAATAGCTGGAGGCTCTATTCGTATTCATAACTCAGAGCTTCAGCGTCATGTATTAGAAAATATCCTAAAAGAAGAAACAAATAAACTAAACCATTTGATTGTAGCTCTTAGTTATGGTGCACCGCCACATGGTGGTATTGCCATAGGATTAGATCGATTTATCGCTTGTTTATGCGGAACGCAAAATATTCGAAATGTAATTGCATTTCCTAAAAACCAAGCAGGAAGAGATCTTATGAGCTCAGCTCCCAGTAATGTACCACAGGAGGAACTTGATTACTATAATATAATTTGTAAAGAAACTGAATAATAAATTTTCAATTATCTAGCTAAGTATTTTTTCAATAATATTCTCAGGAAAGTAAAAGATTTAGAACAAAAATAAATTTATTTTGAAAATTTAGATTTAAATTTTTTTCTCAATTTATATTCGATTGAAAATATGAAATAAAGTTCAGAGATATAAAAGATGAAATATAAACCTTAAAAAATAATTTATTGAAGATAATTTTTAATTCGTAAGAACCTTTAATTGAAGTGTGTTAATCCAAATATATGTTTAAATAATAAAACTGAAATATAACTTAAATATTAATCATTTATAATTCAAAATTCAAAGTAAAAAATTTTGAAATATTTTTTAACTTAAATCTTGATCTCTTTAAATTAATTTTTATCTTGTTTTACTTTAAACTCAAGTTTATAATTGTTCCTTTTTTTTCCTATCGAATAATGAGCAGACTCTCATCTGCTTTTCTATTACTTTTTTGAGCAACGATGACTAACACTCAAATCTCTCGTCTACACAAGTCTATTTAATCAAAGTTTACTAAATTCTAAAATTATTAATCTAAAACATGTGTTTTTTACAATCAACCAGTTTACGAGGTTCCAATTAAAACTGCTCACTAATTCGAATGAAAAGTTAATAATTTCCCGTTTTCACTTTGAAATTAATATAACTTAGTTGTAATTTCTTTTTTTACTCTGGAGATAGAATAATTTGACATTATTTTTAAATTTCTGAATTATTTTAAAATTAAATTTTATTTAAAAAGTCCATGAATTAAAAAACTGAAATTAATTTTAAGTCCAGACTTGTGACTTTCGAACAACTATGATATTTTATTATCTGTGATCTCAATAAAAATTTAAGCTGTTTAGGAGAAAAAGAGAATTGTTTTATAATCATTTATTTCAATTAAACTAATAATGTCTTCATCAGTCACAAAGCTCATCTCAATATCTATTTGAGTAAATTCTGGCTGTCTATCTGGCTTAAATGTCTCATCTCTGTAGCATTTGGCTACTTGATAATATCTATCGAAGCCTGAAACCATAAGCAATTGTTTAAATTGTTGTGGACTCTGAGTTAAGCAAATTTTTATTCGACAAGTTTTGAGTAGACAGTCAAAATTAAATGATTTAAAGATTTTTTGAATTTTTTTAAAATTATCAATCAAAGCTTGCCAAGACTTGGGATAGTTTTACCAGAGAACAAATGAGCTATTTGAATAGAAATGTTAAAATAAAAAGTATTTGTTTTAAAAAAATAAAATCTTAAACTAATTCAAAATTTCAGGACTTTTGGTTATTGAATTTTTTTATAGTTCAAAAGCACTCCAACCTATTATTGCTGGTTTTTAAATATAACTGGTTTTTAAACATCAGTTAATACTTTTTAATCTTTGATTTGAAAGCGTATAATATTGGTCAAGTAACTTACAAAAAATTTCTTATTAAAATTTAACCAAAAAATAATTTAAGAATCAATTTTTTATTTTATTTATTTATTTGAATATAAGATTAAATTCTATTAAAATTCTATGAATAAATCAATTACAAAAATATTAACCATTTATTCTATTAAATTCTGTTATGCGGATGAAAATTTAATAAAGGAAAAATTACATTAATTTACACCGTAAATAAGATAAGAAATATGTAAAAAATCCAATTATTATTATAAAAAATTTTATAAATAAAAAATAAATATAGAGGTTGACCACAAAATCACACATCACCGCATAGCATAAATTTCGATTTGTTTAATTTTGATTTATATAAAAATATTTAAAAAGACATTAATTCTTTAATGTTTAGAAAATATATTAGATGGTCTAATATGATTTTCTTCTAATTTGGAGTCAATTTAAAAAATTAGAATTTTTTTATTTTAAAAGTTAATCATTCTATAAATTCTTTAACAAAATTACTTAAAAGCTTTCATTAATTCTATTATATAAACTAGAATAAACCAAATGGGTTGTTGGCTGAATTAACTGGTGGGGCGGTATTATGCGACATGGGGGGATTGGCATTCATTTGATTTGTTTGTTGGACAGGGGCGCCAAACGGATTAACTCCCATCCAAGCTCCATTAACTGGACCAGCCATCATTGGGTTGTTCATTTGTGGCTGTCCCCAAGGAGATGACATAGTAGTTGAGTGAGCTGGCATCATTGAATTTTGTTGACCACCTGTTTTCATTTGATTTGCCGGATTTCCATTATTCCATTGGTGATTTTTTCTATAAAAAAAAATAGTCTTTTTTAACAGAATAAATAAAAAAATAAACCCAAAGCCTTTATTTTTTCCATTGATGTCAAGGTTGTCTGCTAATGATGCCAGACTAGATTCCAAATCATTTAAAATAATTTTGGCCTCAGTTTTATTTTCAATAGTTTTATTTGTTGGATTCATAACTGAAACCGTCGGATTGTTAGGCTGCAACACATCCCCGAATGCATCAAATTCTTAAAATATAATAATATATAAATAACAACATAAATAAATATGCATGAGGCACACAAAAAAATTGACTAAAGGTTTATGCTAATAACCTGTGATAGCTGAAGAATAAGCAAGTTTTGTTTCAGTATTAACACTAGTCGGTGAGTTAATATTTAAAGCATTACTAAGTGCATTTAAGTTGGTACAACTACTAGGACTAGGAGCACAAGCATTTGTAGATGAAAAAGCTTTTGTGTCAATTGCTTCATGAGATTTTGCTTTGCTTATTGAACCGATTTTTAAGAATGGATTAAAGTCATCTTAATTAAATTAATAATGATAGATTTTCTAACTATATCTAACTAAACAACAGTAATTTGCATTCTTATATCAAATATATTACAATAAAGACGAAAATATATCGTTATTAGGGGAATATTAGCTTTTTTAAATATTTAATATTAAAAAAATGAAGGTACTCAAAAATTAGTAAATATTCTTGATTTAATAAAATATTTGAAAAATAAGTATATTAGAAAATATTGCATATTATATTCAAATATTTTTAAAATAAAATTTTTAGCTTTATTTTAAAAGGAAAAAACATGGTTTTGTGAAATTCAGTAGAACATAAGAAAAAGTAGTGCAACATTGACAGTTGCCTTATTGACAACATTCTTGTAAAACTATGCAAAATTAGTAGAAACAAATTTTAATGTATTTGAGTGTAATGCAATTTAGCAGATATTTTGCACAACATTGGCAGACTTTGTCAGTTGATGCAACTTTGAAAGTTGCACTATGTTGCATTTATAGAACTAATTTTTAACCTTTAAAAAAAGTTTTAAGATTTTTCAACTTTTTGTTCTGTTCTATTGAACTAATTTTCACGAAACCAAAAAACATGAAAAAATAAATAATAATAATAATAATAATATTATAATAAAAACATGAAAAAATAAATAATAATAATAATATTAAAACTCATAAATTATTTCATTTTTAAATTTTAAACCGAATTTCTTTCTTAAAATTGGTAAAATTGTTGTTTTTACTTTTTTTGATTTTTCAAAAATTCAAAACAATAATTTTGTTGAAACAAAAAAAATAATTATTACAACACTAAATCACAACGTAAATATGTTTGAAGATAAAAACCTGAATTGGTCAAATTTGTTGATGAAAAACTCAATTGGTTATCGTTAATTTCTTTATTTGTGTGTTTTAAGTCGAAATTTAATTCACTCATTAAATCATCTGATTAAAAAAAAATTAATAATATTCGCTGTTTTTTTGTAGATAAAAGCATAAAAGATAAAAGTGAAAAATTATTTAGGAGCATTCAAATTAAACCAAAATTAGTTTCAAAAATATAATAAACCCATTTTCATTTCTAACCTGGAAGCTTTGAATCTATAAGATTATAATTATAATCGTTATAGTTTGACAAAAATGGATTTTGTTTATTTTGATATGCCGTATAATTGTAGGCATAGACTATTTAAAATTTATTTAAATTTTTAAAATATAATAAAATAGTATTTCAAATGTTCTGCAAATAAAAATTGTAATTCTTACTTAATTGATTGGAATTAGTCATTGGATTAGTAGTTGTTTGCATCGTAGGTGGAAATGAATTCATGGGTGGTATCATTGATCCCATTGAGGGCTGTGACATAGGCATCATTGATGATTGGAACAACCCTCCCATCGGTGCAGAATTGAAATTCATCTGTGGCTGTTGATTATACGATTGATTGACAATGTTTTGAATAAATGGATTTGGACCAGAGAGCATAAGAAGATCGTCACTAGCTGAGCTTGATCCATTTGCTGGCGCTGAACTAGATGAACCAACCATATCAAGTCCGAATAAATCGCTCTGGGCTGATGATGAAGTTGGTGGTACTTTTTGACTTGTGCCGTTCGCAGTTGTTTGAACATCAATGGTTGGTGTTGTAGCTGAAGTTTGTTTTTTCAAATGATTGTTCTTTATAATAATTATTTAAAAATAAAATTTGAAAAATTTTTAGTCTAAAGCTAATTCTATCCCAAATAATAAAAAGCTTATAATTTAGATTCTATAGAAAACTTAATAAAATACCTCGTTATCGGTCTTAAAAATTCAATCAAGAGTTTATTTGTCTATTTAAAAAATTTTAAAAATATTACTTTCAATTGTTCTAAAGCCTTGGCTTCTTCTTCAATAACTCGTTTTTTCTCCTCAGCTGTTAACGATGTGTTACTATTAAGTGTATTAATTGCATTGGTAACAGCCATTGAACTTATTAGATATATTTGTTAACAATAAAAATAAAATATTCCATTATTCTTACCTATTTGAAGAAACTGGAACTGCACTAGTTGTTCCAGATTTTTTATTTTCTAAGCTATTTACATGGTTTTCTAATGCTTCTAATAAACTGCTAGGAGCCTTTTATATAAAATTGTTGAGAAAAATTGATTTTAGTTAAAATTTTATTCACCTTTGTTAAATCAGGAATGTCGCCTTTGTCCATACCTGAAGACTAAAAAATCATTCAATTGTATTTAATGATTTTTAATTTAAAAAAAAATATTTACTTCAGCTACTTTTAAAAAAGCAGAAACATTATCTGTTTTCTCAAGAAATTTTTTGTATATATCAAGGGCTTCCTTGCAGCTTTTTTTATTCATGTCAAAAAATTTCTCCAACAAATTGATAACTCCATCGTTATAACACGCAAATAAACGAATAAGATCTTTTGACATCAATACAAAACAACTGTTTATTACTCCATTAGTTAGTTCATTTGCATGTATCTCGAATCCAAGAAGAGCCTCTAGTTGTTTATGCAAAACAGGCAATGTTTTAAGAAGTTTATCTGTCTGCATTGTCCTAAGAAGGCCGTCATCTTTTCTATAATTATCAAAAAAATAAAATATTAAAATAAAAAACAAAACTAAATACCCTCTTTTCACTCTGCAAAAGTCAAATCCCATCACTCGATAAGTTTCTCTCTTTTCATTTAAATAATTAGCATATTTTCTAATATAGCCGGACATGTCCATTCCTTGAAGACTTGTTCTATCCATGTAAGTAAATTTACTACTATGAGAAGCCATATACTGACAAAATCTCTTTCAAAATTGAATTTTTGAAAACTTTTAAAATTAAAAAAAATGTATTTACTTCATTTCCATAACACATTAAATGGTGGATGGTGACGAGTGACTTGAATGAAACAACCCAACTACCATTTTGTGTTCTTTCAATTAGAAGATCTGCCAATTGAGGAATAGAAACATTTATCTCCGATGTACATTGAATTAAATCTATTAGAAAGTGAATTTTTAAAATAAACTTTATTTTTTAAATATTACAGTCCAAATGTTTTTTTTTTGGAGCGATTATTTCTTCAGTGGTGGCTTTGACAACAGCTCTTCCCAATGCAGAGCCAGCAACAGTGTGTTTGGCAGCGTTTAGCCTGTCAACTATGCTTTGACCAGACATTGTTAAGATTTTTTCTTTTTTCGTTTTCTAGCTTCTAAACAATTAATTTGATCTAGAATTACAACTTAAGATAAAACAGTTTTAAACATGATATTTCATATGATCAAAATTCATTTCACACATGCGTGTGATTAATCAAAGACTTTTTTTAAAAAAAAATAAAAAGATAATTTTTCAAACAATTTTTTTTATTTTATTCGCTTAAAAAATTACTTGTTTAATCTTTGAAATTAAGTATACATTAATAAAGAAACTTAAACTTGATTTCTTGCATTATATAATATTTTTCTTCTCAAATTTTCTCTATAAAATATTCTTGACGAATAAAAAAACACATTTAGCTACATGTTTTAAATATTCAAATTCATAATTTATAATAAAAATTGAACACGCGAAACAGTTTACCTTAAAGGTGGCTCATTTTATCTATTCAAAACGCGACTTGATGTTTTCATATCGAGAATTCTAAACACAATAAGCAATAATTAGATAAATAAAAAAAAGATAATTATGAATTATTTCAATCTTTTTGGAGCTATTTAAACAAACTAGAATTTATCGATTTTCCAATTCGACATTGGTTACACGATTTAAGATAATAAACTTCTAGCTTGTATAGTATTTTTTCATATGCTTACTATTAAATATACCACTGTGCTTTTCCCAAGGGCATCTTAATTCTAGATATAATTATCAAAATTAAAAATTTTAACGTAGCCTCTAATTCTTTTTCGGTTTACTGATAACACCTAAAAATAATAAAACCATTAATTAATTTAACATTAAAAAATTGATAAATAAGGTTCTCTAAAAATAATTTTATGAATATCTTTTTCAATTTTTTCTTTATTAATTATTAAAAGAATGAAAAATTTTGGTTTAAAATTTCAAATTAAAAAAAAAAGTTTAGTGCTATCTTTTCATTGATTTTACTTTTTAGTCTCATTATTCTAATATAAAAAAAAATTGGTTATATTTTAAAATTTGTTTACTTTCAAATTTGATGTTGGAATTTACTTGTCGCAATATCCAGATTTTTTTCTAAATTTTCGATTATTTTTTAAATATTATTTAAATTTATTCTAATTTAAATTGATTCAAAATAAAATCGCTACATTATGTGACATTGAAATAGGCTTTTTATTCATCACTCAAAGCAACATAAAAATTTATAATCATAATTTTTTATTATTATTATTATTAGAAGTTTTTTCTGAATTATATATTTATTTATTTGAATAAACATTGAATAAAATTTCCTTTTCAAAAACAGAATTTGTTTTTAATAATAACTAACAAAAAACCTAACTATATTAGCATTCCTCGATATCCATTTTAAATAGATATATATGTAATTTATAAAAACAATAGAGACATGACAAAAACAGTTAAAAGCTTGGTAAATCAAAGAATTTATTAGAAATAAATATTTGAAAACCTATCACAAAAATGTTAAGCATGACTCCCTTAAGCAAAACAACATTAAATGGACTTAGATTACTTGGCCTAGAAATTAGATTGAAAACAATTTGTTAATGGCTAAATATCACCATTTAAAATATCAAATATAACAACAAATATCCATATAATGCTTAAACCAAAACCAAAAATTTATTCTAAAAATAGAAAGCGCGATTTAAAAGTTAAACGAGTTTATAAAATAGCAACCTAAAATAAACTCGAACAAACCATCCTAATTAAAATATTTTATCTTTAAAATTCTACGTCATTCTTCTCTAGCTTGTCTATTTTTATGACCATTAGCCTCAAAAGCTTGTCGGCATGCTTTGCATTCAAACCCTGTTATTATTATTCTTATTTTTATTAGGTTTCTGATAAATACGAGCAAGTTATTAGCTTAAAATATTTAAAGCAATAAAAGTTTTCACTGGCACCAACTCCAACTATCTAAATAGCAGAATTAATAACTAAATTTTAAAAATAAAAATAATCAAATTAATAAATCTATTTTCCAAGTTCTAAGGAAAAATTATGAATTTTTTTAAATAGATTTTTTAAGAAAATTAATATGCCAAAATCACATTAATGCGTCAACAATATATGCATTAAAATCTAAAATTTCTATAAGAGAAAAACAAAAACTTTTTTTAAGAGGTTTTCTCTGCAACTCACTGATTTCCGCAAATTAATGGCAAATTTTTTGGTTTTTTATTATAAATTGTTAAATAAAAATATTGTAATTGTTTAAACAAAATTAAAATAATAAAAATTTAGAATATATTAATTATAATTAGTATAACTTTGCATAATAACTAAAGAATTCAAAATAAAATGCATTTTAAAATAGAATTCTAATTCTTGTTCCTTAATGGAGCTCAAATTTAATGTTTATCAAATTTTAGTAATCTATAAAAATGATGAGAATATTGATCATGTTAAAAAATTTACGATTTTAATTTCCACTAGAAAAAATTATTTCTTTGAAGCGCAAATATCGATTTTTACCATTATGTTTAGTATAAATTTAGACAATTAACAACATAAATGATTATCACGCATTTTTTATATAAAAACTCTTTTTAAAAAATTTCATTAATCTTAATTTGACGAACTTTAATTTAAAAGAAAAATAATTCAAGTTTTAAAGTCATTTAAACCTGGTAAATTTTGAAAAGCTATTAAGACAATAAGAAATGTATTTTAAAAAAAAACTCAAATAATTGTTTCTAAGTTACTAGAAAATTATTAAAAAAAAACTTGAAACTCAACAGATAACCATTAGTTTTTTAGTTTATTTGAAAATTAATGATTATATTTTTAAATTATATTATATTTTTAAAACTATGTATTCAAATATTTTTTTTATTTTTTTTCAAAAAAAAATAACTATAAAATCATCTTTGAGCTATCATGTATCTTAATTACTGTATTCTCTCTCTGTATATTGCGGTTACACAAGCTAAAAAAGAAATTTGATTTATTCTACATACAATTTCGCGGCCATGTTAAGCTCTGTTTAAATAAACCTTAAGTCCACATTAAAATTAAGTCGTTCAGTTTAATGAATTAATGTTTTTAATTATTAGCAGTATAAATTGAATCACATTAATGCATTCAATTAATTTAAATTTCATTGATTAAATTGTTTCTATTTAAAAAAATTAAAAGCTTCAGCTATGCATTAAACGGCAAATTGAAGTTTCTGATCAAAATTTCTATGCTCATGCTAAAAAATTTTTAAGAGTGTTCAAAATGACAAAATTTAATGCAGAGACTTATTATTATATGTAGCAAACTATGTTTAACCATATCTGAGTGTTTTGCATAATTGTGCATGCAGAAATTTTTTGCAGAAATGTGCAGTTATAAAATATTAAGTTTAACATTGAATGTTTGAAACTTGAAAATCTGTTTCTGCAAAAAAATTTAAATTCTAAGATAATTTAAAAACCTATTTTTTAATGAAAAATTTTGAGCATGATCATTTTAATTTGCTCATTAAACTAATATATTTTATTTTAATGCGGATTTAAGGCTGTTAAAACCATATCTTTGAATCATCCGATTTAATTCATAGATATTTTCATTGCTGAAATGACAACTGTAGCAATAACATCGAACTAAAGAATACACATTTCATAGACACCATTCTTAAAAATTTAAAACTGATAATATTAGAAAAAATAGTTCAAAATATTTTGATTTAAAAACAAGTTAATTTTTTGTCTGAAAATTTGTCTCATTTAAATTTTATAAAAAAAATAATGAAAATAAATTTTAAATTAGACTAAAATTTAGTCTATAGTGATCTAATGTTTTTTGTGCGGGTATTTTCTTATTAAAATATTTTCTCATTTATTTTCAAATAAAGCTTTATGAGAAAATATTCCTTAAATTACTGGTATAAATCACACGGAGCTATATTTATTTATGCTTCTAAAAATTATTTTGTTAAATAATCATTTATTTAATTAATATTATTTTAAGTTAAAGATTCTTAAACATAAATATTAATACAAGACATTTAATCAAATAAATAAACAAATCTATTCTTAAAAAAATCAATGAATAATGTGGCCATTTTTATTTTATATTTAAACACAAAATAAAAAAATTTAAAATATGTGTTTATTATGTACTAATGAATGAATATTACATTCTAAAAATTTAAAAAATATAATTAATATCTGATTAAAAAAATTAGCAACATTTTTTAAAATGAGTTTCTTTTTGCAGTTTAACATAAATATTAGGATTGTAGAATAACTGACTATCAGAAATGAGAAATTTTGAGTCTTGGATGTGTTCATGAATAATTTCGAATGGTTCTTTTAAATTATTTGGTTTATTTAAATCAATCTCACATGAACCTATTACATACTCTTTTTCTTTTTGAAAATTCTCCACTATCGAACTAATTTTGACCTTATGTTCATCATTTAAATAATTGACATCTTTTGTTATAAGGCAAACAATAACAATTGAAAAATTTTTATCTCGACTTTTCGAATAATTCATAATATCGGAGTACCATTTATTCAAATTTAAAAGTGAATCCTCGTTATGTTTATTAAACATAAGCAAGGCGCATTCAATTCTTCTGTAGTAACTTTGGGTCAAACTTCTGTATTTCTCTTGGTCTTTTAGATAATTAAATTTTAAAAAATAATCAAAGAGAATTTTACATACTAGCTGTATCATAAACAATAAAAATAGCTCGATTTGAATTCGAAGATCCAATTGAAAATTCGAATTCGTTTTGGTCATCTGAAATAATAATTGGTGATCCGAACTCTTTTTCTTTACTAGCCAAAAGTCGAATGTAGCTAGATTTTCCACAATATGGGTCGCCAATCAAAATTGTTCTGTATTTATTGGTTGTTTTATTGATTTCAGGTCCTATTTGATGTTCATTGAGCATGCGCTTGGATCTTCTAAGCATTTTGATTATTCAAATTCACCAGTTTTTTCGATAGCAAGAAAATAATTTATTCAATCAAAAAATAAACATAAATGATATCTTTACAATTAAAAGATAAAACTTATTAAAATTATGTAGACTTCTATCTTTTTTATAAATTAAATAAAGATAGGATATTATGAAAATAATAAAAACAAAAAATTTAATCTAAAATATAAAATATTAACAAATTATAAATAATTATTAATTTAAAAAAGTCTAATTTAGGTTTAATTTTAAACTATTTTACATCAAATTTTTATAAGTTTTACCTTAAATATTTGTTTTTTTAAGATTACAATAAAATTAGTGATGTTGGTTATTGACCAATATTGAAAATTTTGGTTTACCAAAAATTCGGTTATTGATTTAAATCTAGTTATTCATATTAATTCAAGTCGAACACATCTGGTAATTTTTCTTTTAAACAGCTTTGGTCTAAAAGAAAAATATTCCTCATTATTTTTCAAATTAAATAATTTTTTTAAAATTTTTTTAATTTTATTAAATTTTTTTTTAAATTTATTCTTGAAGAATCCTTTTCAATAAACCATAAAAATTAATTATTTTTTTTATTAAATAAGAATTTATTTGAATAATTTAAACCGAAACTAAAATTTAAAAAAACAAATTTTAACTTAATTTTTGGCGAACCGAATTTTGGCTAACCAGATTTTCGGTTAATCAATATTTGGCTAACCACATAACCAAGCAAAACCAACATCACTAAATAAAATTTTTGAATATTGTCTATTTAATTATAATAAAAAAAAGGAATAATTGTCTCAGCATAAAACTCATTACAACCTTAAAATCTAACAAACACACTCACCTAATAACACCGCTAAATCACTGTTCTGCACACTCAAAAATTATTTTCAAAGTGAAAAAACATAATTTTAATTTTACACTTTTTCAAAGTCTAATTAACACACTTTTCTCATGTATGAAAAAAAATTTAAATTTTAAATTTTAAGCTTTATTTAAAAAAAAAAATAGAAAAAAAATATTCTCTGAAATAAAATTTGAAATTTACCTAAAAAATTCGGCCAAAAAATTCTTCAAAAAGCTTAGGATATTATTTATACAGTATGTCACAAAAAGTTAGAATCAAAATTAGTTTAAGCTTTAAAATGACCGCCTTTTGCTTTTATGCACAACCGTCGACCCGTTTTTTCATTGAAGAAATCAAATTTTTACAGATTTCAGTCAGAATTTTTAACCATTCTTCATGGAGCATTTGCTTTAAATGGTCGACTGAAGTTATCCTGTAATTGAACAATTTGTGGTCAATATATGCCCATAAATTTTCAATTGGATTGAGATCAGGTGATCTTGGATACCATGGAAGAACTGTAAAATTATGCTCTTTAAACCAATTTTTTACTGAGTTGGCAGTATGTGCAGATGCGCCGTCCTGTTGGAAAATCCACTATCGGTCATCATCGATTAAAAGCTCTGCCGATGGGATTAAGTTGTTTTCTAGAGTGTCAACTAAAATTAATAATAAAATTATAAACTTTATTTAATAATTAAAAGTCTGAACAACATCCCATAAAAATATGTTAAAAATTTTTGAAAGATGTGTAGAAAAGTGTTAAGTGACTTCTTAAGTATAGTGTGTTTGTAAGATTTTAAGGCTGAAATTTTTTCGTAGTGTTGGTTAGGTAGACCCTATAAAAAAATTTAAATGCTAACTTTTTTTGTTCATTTCATTTTAAGTACATGTTCAAGTCATCACAGTCTTTTAATCATGATGAACTGACCCAATGGTTAGGTCAAGCTAACGTTTTTGAAAATACTAAAATTTTAGCCTAAGAAGCTCCTTAGGCTACCAGTATTAAGGTTTCTCAGGCATATTCTATTAATTTTTTTTAGCAATTAAAACGAAACTTTCTTTTAATTATATATTAAATTAGGATATTACTTTTGATAATTTTTAAAAATCTGATCTTTTTTTTTAAATTTAAATTAATTTAATTTTTTAAAATTTTTTTGTTTAGGATTATAAGAATTCAAAGTGTATAAAACAAACGTTGAAAATTCAAAATTAAAAAATAAAATTTACTTTTAATTTTTTATTAAAAAATAATTATGTAAATAAAATAAAATTAAAGCTTTTTTTTTTAACTCGGTTAAAGCAAAATTTAATAAATTCTTCTCAACTAACTCAAATGCCTTTTAATAACGTTTCTTTTTTGAGCTGATTTGAAATAAATAATTTAAATGGAAAAATTTAAATATATTTAGGCGAACAAAAACAGCAAATAAACTTAAATTTGCTTAACAAATTATATGAGTTCAATTTTTCGCCAGTTTCACCTTTTTTACTCCAAGTTTTTACGTCATCTAATATTAAATCTAATTAATTAAGAAAAAACAAAACCATGATTTAATCTTACCGATATCAGGTACGAAAATATAGTATTTTTGGGACATTTTATGAATCAAACGATCAATTTCATTTATATCTCTGAAAAAAAATTAAATTATAAAATACATTTTTTTTATAAAAGGCATACGATTGTATTTCAAAAAGATCGCTTTGCTTTTTTTTTTCAATATCCACTTTTATTTCGTTACCTTTTGCTTCATTATTCAATGGACCGTTTTTATTTTCACCTAATTTAGATATATAAAGAATAACAATTTAGAATAAAAATTAATTTGATTACATTGCATAGAGAATGATTTTAATATATAAAAATGTCTAATAAATTCTAACTTCGTATACTCGAGATAAGCAATTATTTGCTGAATTTGACGATAAAGCTCATTATCATTAAAATTAACTCTTCAAATCAAAATTAATTCCTAAAAAAATTCAATTAATAAGACTTTTACTGGTCTATTTGAGGAAGCAATTTTTCCAAAGCAGATTTTAGAAATTTATAATTTTGAGATCTTTGCGTGTTCAATTCATCCGAATTAACAATATCATTTAAACTTTCATTTGATAAGAATAAAAGGTTGATATGATATTTCGACATAGATTTGTGACATTCTATCATTAGCTAAAAAATATTCTAAAAAAACAAAAATTAAAGTTAATATTAAATTAATACTTTTTGACATTCTTCTGTTATGCTCTGGGTCAAATCATGAACGGCAGCCTTTCGTTGTGTGATGTTTGCATTTGAATGCATGCTTCCATTGCTTATCGGGGTCTGTGGATGTCCATTTGATAAATTTGTGTTTGGTCTGTTTTCGATCTGAGCTTTCATCGATATAATTCAAAATACATAAGAATACTTGACACGAATAAATTCGAAGATTGAAATTCTATCTTAAATTAAATCTATTTTAAATTGGAATTTGAATTTTGTGTATCTAAAAAATAATTTCTGTAATCATTATACGAAGGAGGTTTTGGTGTCTGATTCAGAAAGAAATTTCAAAATTAATTCTAATTAAATTTAGATACTTGTTCGAGAAAAAAATCAATATTGAAAAATTGAAAAAATATTCATATCAGTAATTTTGTTTTCTTTCAAAAAAAATTAGCTAATAATGATAATAAATTGGACTTGATAAAATCTGATAATTTGATAAATAATTTTAAGCAACCATTTTAATTAAAACAAAATCATGCTTAAATAAACGAATTTTGAACAATTTTTGAAAAAAAATCAATCATTTTTTTAAAATAAAACTGAGCCGAATTGAATTATTATAAAGAAAAAAACGCATTTGGCCAAATTTTATAATGATTTAATCAATTTTTATGCTCAGTTCTAGTAATTCTAATTTTTTGTCTAATTAATTTCTGGTTATTGGGGAGTAATGTTTTTTGCTTATTGTGTTAGTTTAATAACATACAGTCTTACTCTAAAAAAGCGTAATTAAAATGTATTCTTCTTTCTTTATTTAATATACAATTCTCTGCCCAAATTTGCTAGGAAGGAAGCAAATTTTATCAAAATGAAAATATTAAATTTCGATTATAAGTATTAAAATCAGTTATATCATACGATAGGTTATTGAAAAAGTAAATATCAAAAATTCATCTAGCAACACTATGCTATAATTAAATAAAAGTAAAATATAATTAGAATAGACCATTGATTAAAAGCCTCAATTTATTTTTTTTTCAAAAATTTTTAAAAGTTAAACCTAGTATTTATTTTCGAATGCTGAATCTATCATCATAAACAAACGTGCACGAGAATGGAATTAAATTTGTTAAAATAGTTTAAGTAATTTTTTTAATCTTAAATTATCTTAAATCTAAGATTAATAAAAAATATTTTTTAGAAACTAGAAAAAATCAGCTAACTTGGTTTTTATATTATTTTCTAAATATTGAGAGTTAGTTGAAAATTTTAAGTTAAACCCTTGAGATTGAATTTCGAGAATCTTATTAAGCAAAACCGGAAGAGATTCCATAAAAATAAGCTTACAATTTCAAAATTTAACGAAGCCTGTTCAGTTGATTAAATAAATTAATTAAAATTTAGCAATCAATTTATTTAATTTAGTGCCTGGCTGAAAAAGTAAGGCTATAATTTTTTAAAGATGCTTTGTGCAAGCACTTCGACAATTAAATTTTAAAGACAATTAAGCTATTTAATAAAGTAGAAAATTATTGATCAAAAAAACATAATATTTATCTGAATTAATTTAATCCAAAAAATTAGTAGCAGAAAAATTGATATCATTTTTTTAACGAAATTATTTTTCATAGTTATTAATTCAGTATGTTGTTGATTAAATTGTTAGATATATTGCGAATAAAATTAAAAATTTTTTGTTGCTAAAAATGCCTCATGTGTTTGAATTAAAAAAAATGTATGATTAAAATAGTTTAATTAAAAAATAATTTTAGAAAAATCACTTTTAAAACTGTCTTTGATTAATTAAAAAAATATAATTTAAATTTCTTCCTTGATAAAAGTTTTGATTAATTAAAATATTAGTCTCAAAAATATCTTAATTTTTTCATTTTAAATTATTTTTCATTTAATAAGATGAATGATTATATTCAAGAAATATCTTCTCTTCATTGACGAATTAAATATTTAAGTATAAAATTTAAAAAATTTTTTTTTTTAATCGAACTATTAGCTTAAAAATATTAAAAATAAATTAAATTTCGATAAAGCCGTATTGTTCTGAAAGATTTTTAAGTAAAATTAAAATTTGACAGTTTCTAGATTAAAATTAAAGAGCTTTTAAAAAGAGAAATTGGCAATTCTTTTTAATAATCTTCTTCGTAATTGTTTTTCTGTTAGGTAAAATAAAATAGACTCATGACGCTTGAAATTTAATATAAATTTTTTCAATTTTATTTGAATTAAATTAAATTTTACGCAATTTTTATTTCAGAAAAAAAAAATGCGTCATGATTTTAATAAAAAATAGCTCTGGTGCTTAATGAAAAAATACTATATACGTAGGGGACTTCTATTTTAATCATTTAAAATAAATTATTTGAAAAAGAATGATAAAATTAGTTATATATGAAAGTCATAGCAAAAAAAGAGAATTAAATGTAAAATTTAAAAAAAAACAATGATTAGGATAAGACAACTAGGAATTGATTTACTACCTCTATGACTAAACATCTTGAAAAATGAATAATAGAATATTTTAAAAGTAAAGATAATTGTTAAAAAAATAAATTTTAAGATATTTTTATTTTTAAAAGATTTTTTTCTGAAAACTTTTAAAACTTTGTCACATTTTAAAAAAAATAATAAGTTTACTAAAATTAATATTTTACCAAAATAAGTTTTAAATAATCAAATTAAGACCATTGCTTCAAAAAATTCACATGAAATTTCTCAAATTTTGACAAAAGTGATTTTATTTGATCTGTTGGTGGTAAAATTGTTGTTCTGAAATGATATG
>VANL01000617.1:0-27369 GCA_006352455.1 Brachionus sp. 'Tiscar'
TTAGTTAAATTAATAGACGTCGAGATTTAATGGTGTCTATTTATTTTTCAAGTCAAAATTAACTCGTCAATTATATCTAGTCAAATTAAAAGTCGTCGAATTTATTAGCGTCGAATAAACCTACTACCGTTTTTTTTTGTATAATGAATTGTGGATACTGAAGAAAAACCATTCCTTATCTCTTTGTTTAGTCAATTTTTATTTTTAAGATTAGAAAAAAAAATTAACGACTAAATGCACAATTTTGTTTTTAAACAAATTTAATTTTTAGATTTTACAAATTATCAATTCGTCTAATACAAACATTTATTAGTTATAAACTCAAAAGTAAAAAAAAGCTATTTTTTCTTTATTTCATAATCTTTAAAATAAGATCAAATTGTCAAATTAACTATAAAATGAAATCCTTCGACAGATGATATACTGAACCTATTGAGCAGTATTAGCTGGAATAACCGATGCGTTCTTGCTAGGTTCTTTCCATAAACCAGACATTAATTTCTTTATTTCAGCAATTGCTTGTCCAGGATTCAATCCCTTTAAAGATATAAAAAATTAATTTAATCTAACTAAAAATGGTAAAATTTTTTTTTTTTGACGAAAAATCATGTTGTCATTCTAATTACCTTGGGACAAACAGTGGTACAATTCATAATTGTGTGACATCTATATACTGAAAATTCGTCTCTAAATTTATCCAAGCGTTCTTTAAGAAATTGATCTCTTGAGTCAATTATCCATCTAGAAATAAGAATTATAGACAAATAAACTTAAATAAAATAAAAAAATACCTGTATGATTGTAACAAAACAGCTGGACCCAAATATTTATCCGAGTTCCACCAGTAAGATGGACATGAAGTAGAGCAACAAGCACACAAAATACATTCGTAAAGACCGTCTAATTTAGCTCGATCTTCAACCGATTGATAGAATTGTTGCTCACCAACTTTTATTTCGTCTTTTCGCTTCAAATAGGGCTCAATTGATTTATATTGGGCATAAAAATTGCTCAAATCCTTAAAAAATTAGAAAATTTTTCTTTTTAAATTTAAAAATTCTTACTGGTATAAGGTCCTTGACCACAAACATATGTGGTAATGGATAAATTTTGGTCTTTTTTCCCAAATTTTCATCAATTTTGCTATTTTGAAATAAAATTAAATTCAAAGCCTTTTATTTTGCTTATTAATTATTACCATAAACAAGCCAAAGTATTGGTTCCATTAATATTCATGGAGCATGAACCACAAATGCCCTCACGACAGGATCGTCGGAACGCTAAAGTCGAGTCTTGCTCGTTTTTAATTTTAATCAAAGCGTCCAAAACCATCATGCCACAGTCGTTTAAGTCGACTTCGTACTCTTTCAAATAGGGCTTTTGACCAGGTTGCTCAGGATCCCATCTATAGATGGAAAATTTTTTCATTCTGGGATTTTTTTTTTCTTCTGGAACTGCTGATGTAGATGCCAATCTTAACTTTAAAAAAAATTTTTAAAACAAAACATAAAAACATAATTAATTTGAATTATTACAGCCGGTTCCAAAAGTCTTAAATTTGTTTGCAACAAAGCTGATGCTCTTGAGATTAGGGCCATTTTTTCCTAAAAGAAAAGATGTCTAAAAAAATATTTGAAGTTTAATTATTACAAGGGTGTATATAAATATCAAAATTTGGTTAAATAATCATGAATAGAATTGAATGGAAAGAGTTACTTTAGTTATATAATTTTTGAAAAAGCATAATATATGCGCCTCTGAAGTATGTACCTTAGGCAAGATTGCAAAATTTCCTTTTCGCTTATTAATTGCTAAACAAAGTTAAATTTTGAATAAAAATTTCTTCTAAGCCTGTAACAGTAAAACAATTAAACTGTTGTTGTTTAAAATTTTTAATTTTTCTCACTTAAAATTTGAATTATTAAGTGTTTTATTTTGGATGCGCTGAACAAATCACACTTTTCACTTAGCTTAAAAATCTCTTAATCTCTCACTGTATAATTAAAAGATTCTTAAATTTTTTGGCTTAAGAAACTCATACATAAAACAAAAACTTGTCAAATCATTTATTTAAAAAATTTAAACTTAAAAAATATTTTATATATTTAGATACGCTCCTGAGATAATTTAATTGTGTAAAAAAGAAAAGATAAAAAAAATGAGAGAAATTGTACATTTACAAGCTGGTCAATGCGGCAATCAAATAGGCTCAAAATTTTGGGAGGTTATCTCAGACGAGCATGGTATAGATACGACTGGATCATACAATGGAGATAATGACACTCAATTGGAACGAATTAATGTATACTTTAATGAAGCTTCAAAAGCAAAATATGTGCCGAGAGCAGTGCTAGTCGATCTAGAGCCAGGCACCATGGATTCAGTACGCTCAGGACCTTTTGGTCAAATGTTTAGACCTGACAACTTTGTGTTCGGGCAATCGGGAGCAGGAAATAATTGGGCCAAAGGTCACTACACAGAAGGAGCCGAACTGGTTGATGCTGTTTTAGATGTTGTAAGAAAAGAAGCGGAATCGTGCGACTGTTTGCAGGGATTTCAATTGACTCATTCTTTAGGAGGAGGAACTGGCTCAGGAATGGGCACTTTGCTGATTTCGAAAATTCGCGAAGAATATCCAGATCGTATAATGAACACATTTTCGGTGGTTCCATCACCTAAGGTCAGTGACACAGTAGTAGAACCATACAATGCAACTCTATCAGTTCATCAACTGGTTGAGAATACTGATGAGACATATTGCATCGACAATGAAGCTCTCTATGACATTTGCTTTCGCACATTGAAGCTAACATCCCCGACTTATGGAGATTTGAACCACTTAGTTTCGGCTACCATGTCCGGTGTGACCACTTGTTTGCGTTTCCCAGGTCAATTAAATGCTGATTTAAGAAAATTAGCCGTGAACATGGTACCTTTTCCGAGACTTCACTTTTTCATGCCGGGATTTGCCCCATTGACTGCCAGAGGAAGCCAAGAGTATCGAGCTCTTTCAGTGCCTGAATTAACTCAACAAATGTTTGACGCCAAAAACATGATGGCTGCATGTGATCCAAGACACGGACGTTATCTGATAGCTTCGGCTATTTTCCGCGGACGAATCTCAATCAAGGAAGTTGATGAGCAAATGCTACATGTACAAAACAAAAACTCGTCTTATTTTGTCGAATGGATTCCGAATAATATTAAAACAGCTGTTTGTGACATTCCACCACGAGGTTTGAAAATGTCTGCCACTTTCATTGGTAATTCAACTGCAATGCAAGAATTATTCAAGCGCATTAGCGAACAATTTACTGCTATGTTCAGAAGAAAGGCTTTCTTGCATTGGTACACCGGCGAAGGAATGGACGAAATGGAATTTAGTGAAGCCGAATCGAATATGAATGATTTGATTAGTGAATATCAACAATATCAAGATGCTACTGCTGATGAAGAAGGCGATATGATCGATGAAGAATTTGATTAATTTATTTATTTTCAAATTTATTTTCTAATATTAACTTATATTTTTGCGCTAAGACTTAAGCACATTTTGTTCAAATATTTTTAATCCAAATTCAATTTTATATTATTAGATAAAAAAATTCACATGATAATTTTTATTCTATTTATAATGACACTATGAAAATATTAGGTTATATTTTAATGAATAAAAATTTTTCGTCAAAATAAAAATTAAATTTTAATATAAAAAAAAAAATTTAAATTCAAATTTTCAATTACAAGTAAAATAGATTTTTTTTTTATCAAAAACTATTATGAATAAGTAAATTAAATTTTTTTAAATTTAAAAATTGATAAACTTAAAAAAAAAGACCTAAGAAATTTTCATTTTTTATTGCTAAACGTATAAAAATCCAACCTATATCACTAAAAATTTTAATTCTACGGATGTTACTGAATAAGAAATTAGGGAGTTTTTTCAACTTGTTTTTTTTATTCAAAAATAGGCATTAAATCAATAAAAATTATAGATTGAAGTTTGGTTTTCTTTTATTATCAAATTCAAAATTTCTTCATAGTCAATATTGGAATTGTATATTTTTTTAATTGATGATACTTTTTCTTTCAATTTTCCAATTTTTCAATGAAAAATGTCTGCTGAAATTTTTAATTTTGTATATTTTTTTTTTGTAATTGAGAAATAAATTTTAAGATTTATCTAAATGTTATTTTTACACTTAAAAATCAAAAAATTTAATATTTGAAATATTTGAAAATTATTAAATTTATTAAAATATTTTTTCTTTAAATTAATGCTTTAAAAGCAAATTTTTTTACTTAATGAACTAAAAAATATTAGATAATCTAATCGAGAATATTTAGGTTTTTTGATCGCATCTTTAATGACTTATTCAAAACAAAGAAATTATTTATATGAAGTTCATTTTAAAATTTTAATGAAAATTTAAAAAATACTTGATAACTGTACAAAGAATAGAATAAAAATTCATAGCCATTTATGAAATTATAGATCTGAATTAAATAACTCCTCTTTCTTCTTACTTTTAGGCCAGTAATTTTTAACAACTCGAGTATTTTGTAATATTCGTAATAATCAAACAAAGTGATAATCTTTGGTGCTTTTCTCTAAGCTTTTTCTAGTTCAACGATTTTTTTTCTAAATATGAGTACCAAAAGCTTATTGCAAGCTCTAACAGGGGTTGTACATGCGCTTTATAAAGCATTCTAAAAGAATCTATATTTAGATATCTGAAATTCTATCATTCCTTTTATTCGGTTTTGCACTAATTGTGCAGAACCGGACATGTTTGTCCATTTAAGGTAATTTTAAATATGAAAACGTAAATCTATTTTATTTTAAAAATAAAAAAATAACAAACACATGTAAAAATGATAAAATTTTAGATTAATAAATCTTAAACAAAAACCTTTAATTAAAAAAATTCAAGTGTCAATAAATAAAAGTTGAGAAAAGTTTAAATTTATATTGCATTTTTTTAATATAAAAAAATATTTCAAGTTTAATTTAATTTATCTAAAAAAAATTTTTTAAAATTAAAATGGAAAATTATACTCTGTCTTTGGGTATTTATCCTTTACTTAACTGAATCGAATAAATATTGTTTAAATATAACTACAAATTTAAGAGCCACCAGTCGATAAAAGTGATCCCCTACATTCAATTCAACTGGACTCAAATGTTATTCATATGAATGTAAAAGCTGGCTCAAAAATAAATAACTTGGTAAACTATGCTATTAGACACTTTGAAGTAAAGCAAATAAATTTTTAATAGACTTTCATTTTAAAATTGTCGTTTTAGAAAGATACTTTACATCAACTTACATGGAATGGAACTGGCGATGCTCTTGGCAAAGTTGTATCATGTGTTGAAATAATGAAAAAAAAATTTAAGGTACATGAAAGACGAAATATCAGTTTTTTAGAAAAAATTTTTTTATTTAGAATTTATACCAGATAAACAAAATTGGTTTTGCAAGGTAATAAATAAAGTTTTTTTGGGCTAAAAATTTTAGAGATTTTTTTAAAGGACTGAAGAATTATGGAAGGCTAATCTAGAGAACCTCAGAGAGTAAAAATATATTTCTGAATTTTTTTTTTAAATTAAAACATGATTATTTTTAACATAAAGTATAAAAATAGTTCGAGAAATTCCAAGAATTTGCATAATTCTATCAAAAACTCCATTAGATCCAAATGAATCTGGGTAATTTGTTAAATTTTTAATTTTTCAATTAAATCGAGTGATTAATAAAAGGTATCAGGTCTCAAATACTGTTGAAGATATATTAAAACAACGTTCACCAAACAAATCGCGCTCTAAAACATCTGATAAAAAATCTCAATTATCAATAGAAACAGATGAGTCGATTTATGTAAAAAAGAAAAAACCAAAAAATAAAAATTAGCTTCTTTTAATTAATTTAAATAAATAAATAAATCAATTATGAAAACTTAAAATTACTCTTAACTAATTAGTTACTCTTAACTAAAATTTAAATTTAAATCTAACTAAAATTAAAAAATCAGAGACAAAACTAACCCTAAAAAATACTTAAAGAAAAAGCTTCTATTGCATAACTGTAATGTTTGTTTTAAATTTAAATTGATTGAAAATTAGATGAATTCAGATTTGATTTTAATATAAAAATCCTTAATATTTCTTATTTAAATATTAAATATGACTTATTAGGCTTCATTTATCCTAAGCATTTATTTCATAATTAAATTTTGGCTAAGTGAAAATTATTCTAATTATACTAATGATTAAAAGAATAGCTAGGAGGCATTAAACCATTGATTCTAGAATTCAATTCAAATATTAGAGACACTTGCATAAGAACAAATGAAGACATATTAGTCATAAGCTAAAGGCCATTGTACAGTTTTTTATTAGCAAATTTCTAGTTATCTCATAAAGCAAATACAAATGCTAAATAGAACCCCTTTTTTATTTGTTTAAGCAACAAACCCTAATAAATAATTTTTCGAATTTTATTCTTATTTAACTAAAATCTACGTTTTTAAGAACAAATAAACAATAAATTGGCATACTTCTAATTGTAAATAAAGAAAAACTTCCAAAATTTTTAACGCTTTCAGTAATTTATTTCATTTATTTGTTCAATACGTATTAAATTACCCCAACTCTTGAAACCACTTTTGACTAATCAATAAAAATGGGACATTACTACCCATTTAGCTGACTTTCAGCATAGAATTTTAAAGGCTACGATTGTTTGTTTTACCAAAAAAGTTCATCAAATTCAATAGCAAAAGTGGTGATCATTTTTCGATTAGTTTTGTTTAGTTTACCTTTATAAAGTTTTTTTCTAATCAAATAAAATTTTTAATAGTTTGCTTTTCGATAAACAGTGAATCGAATTTTGCATTTAAAGAATTGGGACTAATCTAATTTGGCCTAAAATGAAAAAAAAAAGTTTGATTTTATTTAAATCAACTCACATGCCAACAAATACAGAATTTTCAAATAGAAACTTAATTATTTTAACCCATTTTATTAATTGCGTTCCGAAGATTGAGTTTACTTTGCTTTTTTTTTGTTTAGATATTCTGATTTTTTGGCCAAAACTTGATCTAGACCTTAAATAAATTTATTCCATCGTATTTAATTATTTTGTTTAAGGTCGCATTACTATAGGTCGTATCGAATCTAACTGTTAAAGAAAAACTCTCTATCAATTTATTAAAAAAGAAATAAATTTAAATTAGTTTTAATTGTTTAATTTTTTTATTAATATTTAAATTAGTATTCATTCCCCAGTAGATAAATGAATTTCATAATAAAAAAGTAAGTATTTTTCAAGTGATAATTTTGTTTAGTTTAATCTTTTTCATCCTCTAAATCATAAAAAAAAACAAAAATCATAATCTTTAAAATATCTTAATAGGTCTAAATTTAATGATAATAAAAACTAATTTA
Source organism: Brachionus sp. 'Tiscar' (assembly GCA_006352455.1). Taxonomy (NCBI): domain Eukaryota; kingdom Metazoa; phylum Rotifera; class Eurotatoria; order Ploima; family Brachionidae; genus Brachionus; species Brachionus sp. 'Tiscar'. The sequence continues at coordinate 7,451 of VANL01000617.1, forward strand.
TCGAATATAGATAGCTTAAATGAACTTTTGAAGTTGGTCTTAAAATTAAAAAAATATATATATTTTTTTGCATTCAACGGTCATTTTTTTATTGAAATTTCTTTTGCTTTAAGTGAATCAGCTCATTTCAAAACCTAGAGCAAATATCAAATATTAGAATAGATAAAAACAAAAGAGATTAATCTATTTTTCAAAAACAACAATTATAATAATTGTCTCTTATTAGGAAAAAAAAGAATTTTTTTTATTAAATAAAATTTATATCTCATGTAAACATTGCAATTGAATTATAAAGAAGAGTAGGATTAAGAACCATTATAAATCGGTAATCAGTCCTGATCATTTTATAGGTTAAGGTCGGTGTTAAGTATATTTTATTTTATCTATGATTCAACACAATCTATTTATTTTATAAGATTTTAAGTTTCGCCTTGAGAATATAGAATTTCTCAATTCAAAATATCATTACTCAATGGACTTTATTAAGTTTACTTGCATTTAACTTCATTGAAAAGCAATATTTTAATCTTTAGGTATTGTAAAAATTCTAAATTCTAAATTACAATGAATTACAAATTTTATAGCCTATTTAATCAAATATAAAAACAAACCATTTATGCATTAAAAGACAAACAAAATTCAAGTTCAATTATTTACTCTTTTTTTTTTTTTCTAAAAAAAGAAATTTTCTGTAAAAAGTTTATTTTAAATGAATAAGCACTAATAAGAATATTTCTGTGAATTAATTAATTAGAGTTGATCAAGTTTGTTCGCATAGAAAAGCGTATAAATCTTATGCAACCGTTATTAATCATTTGAAAAAAAATGAAATGAGACCTTTTAATAATTGCTTAATAAAATAATTATCTTTATCAAATTAAAATTTCTAGTCATAAACAAGATTATTTGCGCAAGTAATTTTGAATGAAAATAAGTTTTTTTTCGATAGAAAAGCAAGATATATCAAGAGAACTATAGTTTTGGCTTGTATAATAGTCGTATTCTAATTAGAGTTGCTTTCTTAGTGTATGCTTATTAAGGGAAAGAAATTTAAAACCAAATTTCATTGTATACAAAGCCAATTAGCTGCTAGTGGCTCTCTTTACGAATTGCCCAGCAAATATATTCTCGTAAAATATCAATCTAATTTAATTAAGATTTTATTTTCTGTTAGATAACTTTAGTTGAACTATAAAAAATTTCAAAAGTTAAATTTTTATCATTTCTGAGAAAAGTTTTTTTTTAGGTCAGCAAAATTCTGATTTGCAAAATTATGTAATCAAGTCAGTTTTTGCTTGTTTAAAAAGCTGAATTGTAAAATTTATATGATTAAATATTCATGAATGAATGTAAAGGCTAAATTTACAGACTTATGGCGGTGTATATTTAAAATTTCATTACAACTGATAATCGACTCAAACATTTTCATTAATTTTAGGCAAAAAAAAAAGATAAATAATTAATCAGGCCTCGAAGATATTTTTGATAAAAATCATCAAAATTTAAAAGATAATGGCTACTTTGTGTCAGGAGATATGAATGCTTGGCTAGATAATGGAACGATATTGTGAATCTGATTGAATATAATGAATTTTACTAAGGCGCCGATTTAAATAGAAAAAAAAATAAAGCCGTCTATGGATTTTTCTCATCTTTATTCAAGTCAAATAGAAATATTCAAATTCTTTCTAGTCTTAGTGACTAATGTAACTGTGTAGTCTAGATTTGTTTTGTTATTTATTTACGTGAGATTTTACCTGTCTCCAATATTAAAAAATAAGTCCTGAAAACAATTTACCGTTTGGTTTTTCCGATATCGGAGAGATAATTAAAATTTAATATTTAAATATTTGGTATTTGAGTCTAAATACGGCTTAAGAAAAACTTAGTAAATAATTTTTTTTTCTATCGTCTATTAAATTTCTACTCTTTTTTAAATAAATCTGTTTTAACATTCTATGCATAGATCATTTTTAGTTTTACATTTTTTTTTTAAAGTCACGAAGTTCAAGTAATTTGTGACTGATTCAAAACATTATTTTTTAAATTTTTAAATTTATTTTTTTTCGAAATTAATTTAAATTTTTTCCCTTTTTTATTTTATTCTATTTATCAAAATAAATTTCACTAGAATGATCGTAAATATTACGTGACGTAATATAATCTATCACAATTTCTAATTGAAATAAATTGAAATCGGACCATTAATTATATTTAATCTTAAATCATGATACGTTGGTTGATACTAGGCAAATGAGTATTGGTAGTGTCGGTTAATTTTGATTTTGTTGTGTGTTTATTATTAATATTAAATAATAATCTATTAATGCAATATTAAATATCTTTCATCAAAAGACCGATGACGCTTAGTAGAATCTATATTATTTTTTTATTTACAATAGGATCCTAATATTTTCGTATAACTAGATTTTTGTGTAGATAGAATAATTAGCTAAATCGGGATTTGAAAGCAAAAAAATAAACTACATGTGGCAACTCGAAGCAAAGATGAATCTTTAATTAGACTAGCTAGCCACTTTAATTTCGTTATAAACAATTCTTTTATACATTTACTGGATTTTTTTTCTTAATTTAATATTGAATGAAAAACTCGTCTATATTTTACAAATTGTATTATCAATTTTTTTTGTTTAATTATTTATTATAATCCAAATAAAAAATAAAAACAAACATTTTTTTTAAGATAAATCAAGTCATGTTTTGGGAATTTTAAATTTAAAATAAAACAAATAATAACTATCAAATCAATATTAAAGATCGAATAATTTTTTTTTTTATTTCAATAAGGATACAAAAGTCAGAGTTTTCTTACAGCCAAAAATTAACAGAGGTTTTTATTTTGATTTTTTTTAATCGAATTTAAAAATATTCAATTTTCCATAATCAATACATTTCACTTGCAGACAATGAGTTATACACATTTACTATATGCTTGTTTGTATATGAGCTATATGAGCTAGATGATGAGTAACCTTAATATTTATTTGTAATAGAAGAATTTTTTTATCATAGTGTAAATGCATCCGGATTAGCTAAACCTGATAGCCTTTACTTTCAAGGATTAATCATTAACATGTCTGGGTTTTTAGCCAAATGTTATATAGTTTGGAGATGTAAAAATCACCATTTTATTATTAATCTCTTTGACTTTATATTAGTCGAAAACTTACTTTCCTATCTTAATTTTAAAAAGGTCTAATTAATATATTTTGTTGAATAAAAGGTTCAAATTATAATTTATTTTGGATACTATGCTTGTTGATTTCTATTCGAATTAAGACACAAGAATTATTCCACTCTGAATTGTAGAGTTTTTCTATCATATTTTGCTTATCGTCTTATTTGAAATTATTATCTTTTGATATTTGTAAAGAAAAACCAAGAAAAAAATTAAGAATAATTTATCCGTGTTGCATTTAGAAATGACAAAAACAGCAATTGAATATATCTCAAGGCTTAAGGAATAAAATAAAATATCAAATTAATTAATAAGAAATTTATCTTGATTAAATTTTAGCAAAAAAGACTGTTTAAATGTTTTTGTTTGTCATAAATTAGAGCAATAAATAAAAAATAGTCCAAAATTAATAAAATTACTCAATAAAATTTAAGTATGTTTATTTTATTGGCTTTGAATTGTATTCAGAAACAAATATTGTTGAGAACTTAATTATATCCATGTGGTATTTATTATTATTTAAAGTACAAATTAATTTTAATTAAATGCCGATAAAAATTCTTTTTAGTTTAAAATTGAATTTTGTGAAAATTAAATTTTTCCAAATTTTTCTCTTATTTTTTTGTTGGCTTTATTTACCAGACAAACAAAAATTCAATACGAACACGAATCAGAGTAAATCTATCAGTGTGAAATTTGAATTCTAGGTCCATTGTAATATTTACTCAATTTGTAAATTGTATTTATATGTACGGAAAACAACTTGTTGCTTTATAGACTCAAGCACAAATAACAGTGTTCCAGTACAGTTTTTAAATGAAGATTGAATTTTTGATTAATTTAATTTAAATTAGAATTTTGATTCGAAATAAATAAGCAAGCGATTTATGAGTCTTAATACGCATGAAACATGGTCATTACAACAATTTACAATTGTCGTTCAGCGCTAGCTCAGTATTTAGGGGAATATTAATCTTCGAAGAAAAATAGATTTCATTTTATTGAAGGTATGATTTATTAACCAAAAAAATAGAAGAATATATACGGTTGGTTTTATCCACTCAGACTATTTTTAATTATTAGTCTTAAAACGAAGATATTTGGCGAAAATTCAAATAAAGAATTTTCGCTAAATTGAATCAGAATGAGAATTTTTGCTCTCATTGATTATTTATATTCGAGGTTCTTAACTCAAATTAAGATGAATCTTCATATTTTGTTCAGTGTTTCAGTAGTGGTTTGATGTGTTGATTTTAAGGGTCTAAAATGATTACTAGATTGACTTATCATCGATTTTTTTTTATTTATTTAAAAATACAAAAAATATCTTATGGCCTATTAAGAAAAAAATATGAACGTTAATATTTTACAATAAATAAAATTTTTAAATTTAGAATATTTTTAAGAATAACTACAATTGACAGTTGATGTTCTGTGAAAGGAAAAATTTTAGTAATTTTTTAGAAAAAAAATTTTTTTATCATAAATAAGTCTAATTTTTAGAAAATAAAATTGTATGAGATTTTTTAGGTAAAAATTTTCATTTCCTCTACTCACTGACTATTATCAATATACATACTTAAGCTAAGGCCTAAAAAATTATGATTGATATGATTGTGAGAAATTTTTCAAGTTTATTGATTTTTGCGCAGCATAAAACTGATTGATAAATCTTAATAAAAAATTGTGTGTAGATAAAATCTTTCTTTGATGGTATACCTTAATAGATGTAATCAGTCGTGTGATATCAAATTGCATAGAGATATTCGCATAAATATCATGACCGGATATTGTTTCACTCTGATAGTAAAAATATAATGTTTTACAATTTTAGCGGGTATGCATCAAAATTTAAGACTAATAAAATTATTAATTACATTTAATCGTCCAGAAATAGTTTTAAAAATCTTAAATGCCATAAAATTCATAAGACCAAATTTTTGTTTAAATTATCTTAGTTTAATCAAGATTTAAACATTTCCTTAAATGCTATGAATTTTATTATTAATGACAACTAGAAATTATTTTGATTAATTTATTTCCCTATTACTGTACATTTTACTAATGTAACTACCTGTTTAAAGTAAAATAAACAAATTTTACGTACATGATTTTATCATAAGATTGGATTAATTTAAATCAACTGTAAATTTTGATCTCATTTTGCACGCCAGCAGTTCGAGTAGCTTTTGTTTAAATTTAATGCTACTTGAATATAAAAAAAGGCTTATTTTAAATCATAAGTAACTAATCTATCTTGCTCTATTGAGCACCACTACTACTATCCAATTGTTATCTTGAATAAGCCGATCTGAAACAAATCTAATTTATTAACTTTTCATTCTAATAACTCGAGAGAATAATCAATGAACGATTGATTGATTGCATTCAATCGTGACTAGGTGATATTCATTTAAATTTCAAAGTTAATTTTTAAATTACCAACATTTTGATTTATTAAGCCGTTATCATTGAAAAATATTCAACAAATTTAAATAGTCAAATAAAATACCTCACCATTAGGAAGTAATTTTCCTTTCAAGCAAGCTATTTAATTTATTCATCACATTTACAAATATCTAAAAGTATGATTTTTTTGTATTATAAAAATCAATGTGTAGTCCGTTTATTTTTTTTTTCTAAAGATAAGAACTAAAAAAAACAAATTTCGGAAAATTATTTTTGTTACTTAGAAGAGCTTAAAATCTAATCTAATTTTCTTTTGGTCACGAATTTTTTATCTCATGAAAGAATTTCATGTCCGCGATTAAACTAGAATAAAATTCATCTGTCCTGTTTTATAAAAATTGACACGAAACAAAATTACAGATAATTAGATTCCTATTTATATATTTTTTTTCAATTATTACAAAATTTAGGAATTTTATTGAGAAAATTTTCTATCAATATCAAAAAAAAACAGACTAGTTTTTTTTTTACACCTTGTGTTTCAGATGCGGATGTCTATGATAGGTGAAACCGGACTAAAAATTTGCTTAGCAAACAAGTTGTTTGAATAGCATGAAATTTGTTTGACTAATCAGGTGTGATGCGATGGGTAGTAAAGATTAGCATATGCATATGAATAGTTAAATTAGGTAAACAGCGGATATAGTCCGTTGCGAAATAAAAATATTTTTATTTAAGGTTATGCTCAATTATTTGTTAAACGCTTAATTTAAAGCGAATGACTCGGAATATAATGACTAGATATTTAATACCTAGAACACCAAATTTAGCCATTGTGAAACAACAAATTAGATTGAAAAAAATTTCTTATAATTTTATTTTTTGATTTAGGTAATTAGAAATTAATTTATTTAAAAAGAAAGTTGCAATTCTCTGCTAATAGAATTATTACTGACCAGGCCCCATACTTATTGTAACAAGTGCCCCAAATATATTGAACAAATAAGATCTTTAATTAAAATAAGATAAAATTTAAGGAATTTTCTCAATTAAAATTATTTGAGGTTCCTCGAAACTAAGAAAAAAAAAGTTAGAAAAACAAATAATTAATACACTGGGCTATCGTCCGTTTAATTATTATTTTTCTAATGATTTTATCTTAAACATTTGTTTTAGCATTGTTTTATCTCTAGAACATGTTTTTTTAAAGATAATTTAAGAGTAGCTGCAGCATATTTTTCAATTCTCAATCAAAGCTTATATAAAGAGGCAAGCCCATGGGATTTATAATTAGTTTTGTGGCATAGATAAAAAAACTAGTTCTCATTTACAGATTCTAGATAAATTAGTGCTAGTTGATTCTGGTCATTAAAGTAATACGATATGAACATGCGGAAGTTGTGAACAAAGTTAAACAAATAGCACGTCTAGTAAATAGTCTTGTGGAAGAGCACGTTTTTTACTTTAGGAAATTGCGCAATTGTCCTGCATACAGAAATTTGTTGACATTTTAAATGATAAAGCAAAATTTACAATATGTGACAAAAATAATAGAGATCGAATATTTACTTTTATTTTTTTAGCTTATTCTTTATTTTGTTTATTGTTTTGGTCATGTTTAATCAAGCTTGAATTTAAAAACAAAGCATCCAAGTAATACTTAAATAGACTTAAATTTCTAATCATTTTAGTCTAATCGAATGCTCACTTTGTTTTAGTGTTTTGTTTACTTTTGTGGACAAAGCGATTAATGTTTCACATTTCACATGGAGAAAATTTCTTAGAAAAGAATAGCTGCCGAACACCTTTCTAAATCTCATTAGACTCAATTTTCTTTCATCCGCTCATGAAATTGTTTTTATTATATAACAAATTTTATAATAATTGTTTTCATAACTTAATGTAAAATATAATACAATTTGAATTTGTCACATTTAAATATCAAATCGGATATGCTTAGTGCGCATATATAAAAACTCTTACAAAAAAAATATATATATTTTTTTATCTATTATATAAAGATATGGACTTAATTAGGACCTGGCACGCACAGCTTTAAGACACTTTCGTCATTTATCCACAATTTAAAATAACTTATTTGGGAAAATTTTTGGCCAAAATTGTCAAACATAACATTCAAATAGGTGAAATAAATGCCTATGAAAATAATTTCGCATCATTTCAGATTAATGTATCGTAAAATACTAAGCTGGCATTCAACTCTTGAAGCTTATTAATATCAAGGAATAGTTTGCAGGAAAAACTAATTAAATTAATAGGACCTTTTGGCTCAAAATAAATACAATTTAAAGTGTTTAGATTTCTAATTAGACCCTAAATAGAATTGATATTTTAAAAATCATTTATATTTTAATCGAGAAAAGTCATCTTACGCTTCAGGTTGTTATTAATATTTCCTGATCTTCGATATTTTCCTTGACTAAATTATTTTCATCAGTGCACATACAAATAAAAAAAAAGTATGTTTTTGTGCATCTCTCTACATTTGGATCAATTAAAATGGCAATTAAATCGATTTAAATGGCCAAGAAAAACAAAAAACTTCAATTATATTGTCAGCATTTTTGACTAATGTGTTTGGGTTTAGGATATTTTTTTTTCCTAGCAATATTTGATTTAAATTTCTTGGTTGAGTGGATCAAAGTATGATTAGAGAATAGGCCTGAGTAATCTATGATTTTTATCAATTTAAAATATAATTAGATTTTGAATCTTCAATCGGCTTTAGACTAGAATAAATAGCAATGGCGATATTTCTTTGTTTGTGCGTGGCAATTTTTTTTTAATTTCAAGCTCATTAATTTTAAAAAATAAAAATCTTGATTTATAGGTATGAACAGCTGGAATCTAAAATATCGAATTTCAATTTATTTAAGTAAAATTTGAGAATTCGAGTGCTATCTAGAGACATGTCTAAAATCAATTCGATGAAAAATTTAGGTGACGAATGTTTTTATAAATTGTCATCCAATCATTCGTAATAAGTGTTAGAAGTGACAGATTCGTAAATAATTAGAATTTTAAATTTTTTTTCTCAACCACAAAAATTCCAACATTTGATAAAATATTTATCAATTTTAGATTTAAATATCAAAATAATGACATAATAATTTGGCTTTCTTTAGTTTAGTCAAAAGTTATATAATCAGCAATTTTCCAATTTTTTTATAAATTAAAACAGCTCAAAAATGATTTTTGAATTTTGTTTCGTATTTATTTTTATGACATCGAATGTTCATTTGACCAAAAGTAAGTATTTTTTTTCTAAATTTTAATAAAAAAAAACTTGATCCAATATTTTATTGATTTTATTTCAAATTTTGGAAAGGCTGTTGCCGAAAAAACAGAAAAATAAAAAAATATTAATTTCAGATTTTATTTTCTTTCAGTAATAATTGATTATATTTTTTCAATTAACCGATTAATCGTCGGTTTACTTTATTTTATTTAAAAAAATAATTTAGGCAAATTCTTGATTCTTGATGTGGCACAATGTAGCACAATAACAAAAAAAGTTAGTTTAGTTTGAGTTTAGCGGTTTACTTTATAAAATTGCCAAAAAAATTTTAAATATAAAATAAGATCATGTTTTTTCTAAAAATAATTAAAAAAAAATTGGAAAATTTAATTAATTCAATTACTATTTAGTCACATTATACGATTCAACAAGTCAAACAGATGATCTAAATTGGTCTAAAATTTCGTTCCAAGAAAAATCAAACAATTTTGAGTCAAAGTCAGATTGGATTCAAGACAGATTAAATTCTAGATCAGATTTACATGGGGTTATTATTTTTTAAATATTTGAAAATAAAAAAAAAAAGAAATTAATTTATTTATTTTTAAGTGGAAAGAATCTAGTTATTCCTCATCAGGCGGCGAAGATGTATGGCGAATTCATTTTGTTTGTGATTTAAATGTTCAGAATATTCAAAATTGGCTATTTACGCCACTGATAGACACCAAAACGGCTAATCGTATTACGCTAAATTTAACGTTTACCATACGAGAATGCGAGAATTTACCAGTAAAACAGGTGAAAAATTGTAGGGAAAAATTCGAGCTATATTTCGAAGAAAGTCATTCAAATGAAGACAATTATTTGACTCTACAATCAGAGTATGCAGCAATTAATGAACAGAATCGATCGAATCTTTTCTTTTTAAATAAAATTAAACAATTGCGTTTCAGAGATACATTTATCTCGGACACGGGACTTAGATATTATAATAGTATCGTTGATCGTCAAAAACATAAAAGCAATTCAAACCGACCAGGTGAATCATCTATAAATGTGGAGCTTAGAGAAATTAGTTTGTCAGCAAACAAGCCCAATTTTGTTAGATTTGCTATCAGAGATACAGGAGCATGTATTTCTTTGCTTAGTGTTCAAGTCACCTATATTACTTGTTCAGCCTTAAAAAAATACGGTATACATTTTCCTGAGACTCCAACAGGAAAAGATCTGACTGATTTGGTACAAGTTAATGGACAATGTCCTGAAAACTCCATTTTTACTCAAAAACCAAAGGCAATTTGCACAGCAAAAGGCGAATGGCTAATTGCTGATTCCAATTTGGCCACAAAATGTCTTTGCAATCCGGGCTTTGAATTCATCAATGACCAATGCGTTCAATGTCCTATTGGTTACTTCAAATCAGCGGTCAGTAATGATCAAAAATGTGAGCCTTGTCCACAAAATAGCTGGTCTAGTGAACCAGGTATGGCAAATTGTAATTGCTTAAAAGGCTATTACAAATTACATCAAATCCATGATTCTGAAATGTGTCAACAAATTCCTCGTCTGGGTCTTAAAAATGTGAATTTTAGATTTATCAGCGATGATAAGATAAATATTTCCCTAAATCGAATGGAAAAGAATTTACCCAGCTCTCAAATTGCTAATGATATAAAATGTTTTCAATGCGATTCATTGAAAAGTGGCTATGCTATGAATAAGTGTGAATTAAATTGTTTTATACTTAGCTCATCCGAAAATAGTATAATGATTTTGAATAGAAATTTAAATCGCATATCAAGATTAAAATTAATTGTTAAACTTAAATTACAAGATACAGAAATTTCAGAGGAGATTTTATTTTTAAATTTAAAACAAAATGAACACAAAGAGACAAATAAAAATTGTAAATGTCAATTGAGCAATGATTTGAACAAATTTTGCTTTAATATGAGCATGGATCTTAAAAATGAGTTAGATAAAACATTTCCTCAGAGTGATCTAATTGGAAAAATTGAGCAAAATATGCTGATTAGATCGTCTCTTTTTGCTTTAGTATTAAACAACGATTTTCAATTAATTCCATCTGATTTAAATTCAAACTATAACCTACGTAAATCTAATACAAAATCAAGTTATACTCAAATTTTCGTAGATTTAGTCAAAAATTATCCTAGACAAAACTGGTCAACTGAATTTAGTTATTGCCATATGAAACAAATTGAGAAAATTCGACTTCAATTCGAAATAGATTCATCTAATCATCAAGATTTTGTTAAAAATGACATTGAAATTTTTACCATTGATTATAAATTTAGTGAAGTGTGCAAAATTAGTGAGAAACCAAAAATGGTCACTGAGCTTATTACCAATCATGCTTTTGTGCGTTTGACTGAGAGTATGATCATTAAAGATGAACAAGTTACAACAAATAAATCAAATAAGATACATGTTATTCTTCCAGTTATTTTAAGCTCAGTTTTGGTATTTTTTGTGTTTTTTTTGGTGCTATTTTTGCGCAAAATCAAACTTTCTAAAAACGATGATGGCCAATTCAATAAATTTATTAATAAAAAATGTGCTAGTAAATGCAATTCATGCTCGAATACAAACACATCATGTTCATCTTCGTCTACCTCATCATCTCCATCAACAATTTGTACCACTAGTCAAATAATTGAGCGCGAAAGTAAATTATACTATGTAGATCCTCATACATATGAAGATCCAACTTTAGCAGTGCAAGAATTTGCTCAAGAAATATCACCGCTGGATATTAAAATAGAATCCGTTATTGGTGGTGGTGAATTTGGTGATGTGTGCAAAGGCAAGCTAAAATCGACACAAAGTTGGATCACTGTTGCTATAAAAACGTTAAAAGTTGGATCTAGTGAAAAAAATAGATGTGAATTTTTGACTGAGGCGAGTATAATGGCTCAGTTTAACCATGAGAACATTATTTGCCTAGAAGGAGTTGTCACTCAGTCACATCCGTTTATGATAATCACTGAATATATGGACAATGGGTCTTTGGACACTTTTTTAAGAGTAATTTTGGATTTAAAATTTTTAAATTAAATAAAAAATATAAAAATTTTTTAATAGCTTAACTCATGGAGATTGAATATTTATGACTTGGTAAAAATGTTAAAAGATATAGCCAATGGTATGAAATATTTGGCTGGCATGAACTTTGTTCACAGAGATTTAGCAGCCAGGAATATATTGGTAGACAAAGATCTGAAATGCAAAGTAGCTGATTTCGGTCTTAGTCGAGAAATTGAAGGAACAAATACAGAAGGAGTCTACTGGACCAAGGGTGGAAAAATTCCAGTCAGATGGACTGCTCCAGAGGCAATAACCCATACCAAATTTACTTGTTCGTCCGATGTGTGGTCTTTTGGAGTTGTGATGTGGGAAGTAATGAGCTACGGAGAAAGACCATACTGGAATTGGTCTAACACTGATGTTATCAAAGCTGTTGATAAAGGATTTAGACTATTTATACCAGCTGTAATTTTTTCAAGATTTGCCTTTTTATTTTTTTCAAAACTTTATTCTAATTCTAATAGAGTTGTCCTCAAGTATTATACAACATGATGTTAGATTGTTGGGAAGCAGATAGATTGAAGCGGCCAAAATTTAAGAAAATAGTCAACGATATAGATCTTTTGATTAAATCGAGAAAAGAATCACTTTTTGTACCTGCTAAAAATATCAAGTAATTTATATTTATCTTTGGTTTAGTTAATTAAGTGACATACTAAGTTAATTTTTTTTGTTTAGAGCTTCTAATTCAAATATCGACACAAATCGACCGAACTTTACGCATTTAACTAGTGTTCAAGAATGGCTTAATTCTCTTAATTTGATCGATTATTTAGATTTGTTTGTAAATAGACGATTGCTTAATCTTTCTCAGGTTTTAAATCTAGAGTTGGAAGATCTAATTAAAATGGAAATATTCGAGCCCAGTCATCAAATGATTATTTTAGATTCAATAAAGCGTATATCATTTGAATTAAATTTTCAAAATGGTTTTTTAGTGTAAATTGTATAATTTAAATATTAAATAATTATTTTACTTTTTTATATTAAAATAATTGTGTTTTTTTTTTCAGATTTTTATTTGTTTATGTTTGTTTCTAATATTTGTTATAAAAATGTAATTTAAATGTCTATTTTTAAAATAAAATTTGATTAACCATTCTAAAAATATAATTTTCAATTAAGTTACTCTGAAAGCATAATAAAAAGAGAATTCTAATTTAAAATTAAGGCTATTTACAGATTTTTGGAGCAGATAAATTTTTATTTTGGTGTTAAAATTTATTAACTAAAGCATTTGTTTATCTATTTAAGTTTAAGTTTAAGTCCCATGAACAAATTGAAGTATGATATTTATTAAAAAAAAGAGTAGAAAAAATAGAATTAAATGTCTTTTTTACAATTAAATAATCATTTAAATTAAGCATTAAAAATTAAGTTTAAAATTTGTTAAATCAAAACAAAATTTGTCACAAAATTTGAGTTTTCAAAATTTATTCTGAATTTTTTTCTGAATTACAAAATTTATTCTAAAAGAAATGCTTAAGTTAAAAGTATATCTTAAAATTCCTCCAAACAATACAATATTATTTCACAGCAAAATTGAAATAGAATTAGCCAAATAATATATTAATAATATTTTATTTTGTTTTTTTTTCCAAAAATATTTTTAAAATAGAAGTATTGAAAAAAAAAAATTAAATTAAAGTTCTTGGTTGATACTAAAAATAAAAAAATTAAAAAGAAAAATATCTGAATTTTAGTCCAGAATAAATTTCAAATAAAACTCTCGAGTCCAATTCCCTAATAACTTTTTATTGAAAATTTAGATATTTTTTTGTTTCTTTTTAAAACTATCAATAAGACTTAGTAGTAATAGCCAGCCTTTCGGTATTTCGCTCTCTGGAAGCTTTAGCACTCTTTCTTCTCTTTCTTTGATCCATGCCAAAAACTTCTCTGTCAATGCTCGCTTTGAAAAAATTGAATGCTTTAGCGGTTGACAACATTCAAAATATTTCATTTCTCTTCTGTTAAATTTCAAACTTTTGGATAGGTTCATTCTATTCATTAGTTATTTTATACATTTAGATATGGTCACCTCCTGTTCTACGGTCTTCTAATCTCATTTAACATACTAAAGAGCTCTTGACCAGATATTCTATTTGCTTTGAAAGCTGTAGATGAGCACTGTTTGTTCCATTTTTCAAGTCAGTTGTGAAAACTACAAAGAGATCTTTTTTTTCAAAAGTTTTCTTTTGGATAACGTCAACAACTGAGATTGGAACTGTGTAACCAGTCCTATATATAAGTATGCCGATGAACATTTTTTTATATTTTCCAAGAAACCATCCGAGTATAAAATTTTTTTAAGAAATTTATTCCGTAATTTTTAATATAAATTATTACATTAGATGTATTGAATAAAAAAGAGAAAAACCATCTAGACAGCTATGAAATAAAATTATTTTAATTTTTGAGAAGAACATCAAAACTCTGGGAATAAAATAAAAAATAAAATATTCGTTTATTTTAATATCAATATTTGTCAATAACTTTTGAAGAAAAAAGAAAATTTTTCAATAAAGCTCAAGCCTCTCAAAAGAACAAGAAACAAACTTTTTTTTATTATAATATTTTTTCTTTAGTAATTTTATCATCATTTGACTTTACTAGCCAAATGACTGAGATAGGTTTCTTGCTTGTAATGGAATTTCTACTAATACTTCTGAATTCTTTATTCAATCTAAAAAAAATTAGAATAAGTTTTTGTTAAGTTTATTTTTTTAATTTTCACTAATTCATATCTTTAAAAATTGTTTCTCGCATAAATAAATAAAAATTTTAAACTATAAAAAATATTTTTAAAATAAACTCGTTTTTTTCTTAATAAACCACAATTAAATTCACCTTAAAATTTACAATCCCCATAAATTTAATTTTTTGATCAAAAGTTGATTTTTAAAGAGTATTCTAAAATGAGCAGCAAAGACCATGAAAGCGATGATGATTCAGCACCAGAAAGTGTTTCTTTTGAATCAGGAAAAATGGAAAATGCTGAACATAACCAAAAAATCAAAGAACAAATTAACTCAATTAGAGAATCACAAAAGCGTAAAAGAATTGAACGACAAGAAAAGTACATTGAACAAAAAGTGAACTTTGTATTTCCGTTTTATTTATTTTTTTTTGAATTTTTTATTTTTTAAAGAAAAAAAAATTTGAAGTTATGAAATTGCCGGATGAGTTGCTAGAAGAACTTGATGAGAAACCATTAGAAATTAATGATAAAGCAAAAACAAAAAATGTAAAAATCGATCTTAAAACAAAATCTAAAAAAATGTTCGATTCTGTCGAAGAAAGCGCTATTTCTGATTTTATACCTCTAAAAACATACAAGTAGATGTCAAAAAATTTTACTAAAATTATTGAAAATAATTTATTCTAATTAGACAATATGGCATTTCTGTGGTGAATTTGGAAAGTACAAATAAAAAACCTTTGATTGCTTCAGAAAAAGCACTAGCTTTCAAAAATCAGATGTTCAATAGGCCAGGAATAAGAAGACAAAGCTGTAAATTTTTAATTGCTTTATAATATTTTTTATTATTATCTTTTTAAAGCTCAAGATAGACATTTTATTACATTGAAAAGAAAAATTTTAAAATCTTTAAAATAATTGAAAATAAACTATTAAAAAAAATTATTAATGTTTGTCTTAACTATTTTTAATCAATTATCATTCAAATAAAATTGATTTCTGTAAATTGAAAAGCTTATTGATTTTTTGCTTATTTTTTCTTTATTCTCTTTTAATTTAATCTTTTTTTTTAAAAATAATTTAGTAAACTTAACTAATATTCTTACAAAGATACTTGAATTTTTCTATGTTTGTATTTAATTAAATTCTACATTTTTATTTTTCTATGTTTTGATTCATTCCCATATTAAGAATAACTAAAATTATAAATTTTATATTTATAGATTCAAGCATTTTATTTAAAACTTACAAAGCATTTGAAGCAGATTTAAATTTTTTTAAAAATAAGTCTTCTGTAACGGCTAACAAGGAAGAAAAATTTAGTGAAGCAGAGAAAAAATTAAAAAAATTATTAAAAATAAGATTTAGCAAATTTTTTTAAATCTTCAGCCGAACTGTGACTGATAATAATAATGATAATAATAATATGAGCTACAAGAGGCATTAACTTGTAGAGCAAGACTAAGAGTCTCACTATGGTAGCTAAAACGAGTTACAAAACATAAGATAAGTAACTAAAAAGAATAAAATTAGTTTAATTGTAGTTGATCTGGTAGTAAAAAACCATCCAGTTTCTTTTTAAAATTATCTTTCGATGTTGCTGCCAATACTATTTTAAAATTTTTTTCTGCAAGTTTAAATAAATAGCTATAGAATTAAACAATAAAAATACAAAAATAATAAAGAATTTGTTATTCTTATTATGCATTTATTTGATATTTTTAAAGTTATTTTCTATAATTTAATCAGTAAACTTATTTAAATTTTTTAAAAAACTAATGGGGCCTGGCCGGGGATCGATCCCGGGACCTCTCGCACCCTAAGCGAGAATCATACCACTAGACCACCAGGCCTCCTGATAAATTTTAAAATATTAAATTAGAATATTTTTTAATTAAAATATTTTTATTCATTAATCTTTAAAAATTTAATTTATAAGACAAAATTTTACTCATATTTAAATTTGTGCTAAATTTTAATTTATACCAAGAATACTTTTTAAAGTAGATTTTAAAATTTTAGTTCAATAATGGAAATCAAACAACTTACAAACTGGGTTAGCTGGTAAATATCAAATAAATTAAAATGAGCGTGTTATTTAAATTTAATCAAGGAATGAATGGAAGTCCGTAATAGAGGATGCTTACAATCCAGATAACAATCTGGATCTTTTTAAGCGCGCCTTAAAAAAAATAATCGCTTGGGAATCACGAGACAATTCTACGCCGGCAACAGTTATTTGTCTTAAAGAACTTTTAATAGCTAAACTAAATCAAATCGATTTAGAAACAGCTTCAATAGAACAAATATTGTGGTATCAATCATGTTTGGGATTGAACATAGTTAGGTAGTCTATAGTGAAATTTCATCTTACTTTTCTATTTGGAATTGAAATTTTTTAGATTTGTAAATTTTATTACCGAATTATATCAAAATAAACCAAAAGCAATACCAGTTAAAACATTAGCAACTGAAGTAATTCAAACTAAATTGATAAATTTTATCTTTTATTTATTTTTTTAAGATAGGAATACCTGATTGGATTGTAAATTTACGTCATAACGCTACACATTATAGCTTGCCAAGTATTGAACTATTAGAGAGTGCCAGGGACTATCTTTATAAATGGCTAAAGGTTGATAAAGAATAATTTTTTATTTTTAAAATTTTTATTTAAAATAATTTTAGGAACAATATGTTGATAAATATACAGAAAATGCTGTGGAAGAATCGAGATCTGAAAAAGTTAATGCATGGATTTTAACCAATTTGATAGAATACATTGATGAAAGATACCAAGTACACAAATTATTTAATTTAATTTAATTTATTTAACTACATTGAAATTTAAAAAGCTTATACTGATGAAATCGAAAAAAAGCAAACATCAAATAACTTTAATAAATGAAGATATTGACTTAGCTACATCTCAATTTAAAAATGAAGTTATTGATTTGCTGCTCAAAAATGGCCTAATGATACCAACAAAAGAGCAACTAAGCTCGTTTGGTATAATACCTGAAGGTATATATTAAAGAAAAACATGATAAAATCATAATTTTTAAAAACTTTCTAATTTTAGAATTTATAGAAGAAGAAAAAATTACAATTCCGAAAATATTTTTTAATATTTGGATTGAGTTTTTATGTTATTTTGATAAAAAAATGGGTTCTATTAGACCTTTATTCGATAAATTAATTGAGACATACCATAATGAAATTAGTAGTTTAATTCAATCAGATTTGTTGAGAGAAAAATTTCTATTATCATGGATACTTTGTTTTATTAAGTTAAATTCTTTTAAAAATGGTAATTAATTTAAAATTAAAAATAGTTAAAAGTTAGTTTTGTTAAATTTTTAGATAAAACAAAATTTTCAAAATTTGAATTCGAATATGATGTTAAAAAAGTTTTATTGTTCATATTAGTTCCAAAACAAGGAAAATATTCACTTTCATTTTTGACCGAGTAATTTAAATAAAAAAGTTGTGCATTCATTTTTCAATTTTTTTCTATAGATTATCTAAATTATCTTTTATAAACGATTTAATCGATTCAGAGTCACTCGATAAAATAACTCAGCTAACATTTATTGTAAATCAGCAAAGCCAAAAATCAACTGATCAAATAGTAGCTAATGAAGAATCAAACCAAATGGAGACAAATCAAAATTTTTCTATTTATGACATTGGTAAAAATAATATTTTATTTGTTTTTTTTTTAATTTTTTTTTCAAAGATATGTTTGAGAAGAAAGATGAATCTTTAAATGATTTAAATAGCATTAAAATTTCAAATACAAAAATATCTCATCTAAAAACAGATTGGATAAAAATTGGTAAATTTTGCAAAAAATTATTTTTTTTTCAATCTTGAAAAATTTATGAAGAAAATCATTAATCAATTTAATTTTTATTGTAGATGATATAGATTGGAATTATGAAAATCTAAAACTTGGTCTAGCTGAAGGCCAGTCTTATGAATGTCTAAATTTAAGTATGAGCCAATTTTTAAAAAATGAAGAAAACGAAGAAAATGACTGCTTAAATTCATCTAGTTTTAATGAAAATAGAGAACCATATATTGATAATCAAATTAATATTATGAAAAATCAAACAATCAATTCGGATAATTTCGAAAAACTAAAAAAATCGTTGCTATCTAATTATTGGCATATTGATTAAATTTTTATCTTTTTATTTTCTAAACTAAGATTAGTCAAAAATAAACTGTAAAAATATGAATTTTATGAATATTCAAAAATTGAACAAAAAATTAAAAAAATATGTTTTAAATCAAATTTATTATTAGATTTTAACAAAATTTTTATCTGTACCAAAAATCGAAATTTTTGACCATTTTAATTTTTAAACATTAATTCTCACTATAAGAATTTAGTTAGAAACCCTTAAGTTAATAAAATATTTTTTTTAAAAGACTAATTTAAATTTTAAATCGCTTATTATGGCCTTGTTTTTATTTTTACTCTTTGTAATTTGTGGATTCAATCTTTCATTCAGCCTTCAATTAGTTAAAATATTTAATTTACCATAAAGTACAAAAAGTATTAAATTATTAAAACAATCTCATTTTCTATACCTTTTATTAAAAGTCATTTAAAAAATTTCCGAATATTTAAAGTCTTAAAAATTACAATAAATCGAAAATTTAATTTTAATATCCTCACTTAAACAGAAATTGATTTTTTCAAATAAAAATTTTAATTACCGTATTCCCTCGTTCGATTATGCTGCACCATAATCTAAGCTACCAGTTTTTTGAGCATACACCAAAGTTCATCTCACCCATGCTAAAAAAGTCTTAATTTGATATTTTAATATGCATTTCTTAGCTTTTAGTGCAGCATAATCGAACGAGAGAATACGCTAATTGTTTTTTTTTAGACACTGAAATTGATGTTCTAAAATTAAATTTCAGTTTTATTGCGGCTTTAAAACTTATTCAAAAATAAACTTAATGAAGATTTGAATTATGTCGCCTCATATTCGACGTTCTTTAAGTGATGATACACTAATGATTGTAAACTTTGTTGGTCTAGCTTCTGATTCCAGACGGGTATTCTCTGCAATTTATCAATAAGACATGAATATAAAATGGCATAAGAAGAGAATGATCAATAAATAAATAAAATGAACAGTATGATAAATATGAAAGACAAAGAAGGAAAAACCCTTTCTACAATTCAAGAACAGGCATCAAGATGGGTCGAACACTTCAAGGAAGTT
>VANL01000618.1:0-27369 GCA_006352455.1 Brachionus sp. 'Tiscar'
TTCTGTAATTAATTGATTGATAATTTATTTGTTTAAAAAAAATGCGCATGCGTCTAAACTTTTGTGCAATACTGTATGTAGAAAATATTTTATGCTTAAAAAAGAAAAAAAAATATATAATAAAATATTAAAAACAAAAACTAATTTTAATTTCATGTAGTTTTTATTTTTGTAGAATTTTTTGCTTGTCCTCTTACTATGAAAATAAAACCCATTGCTTTAGTCTATGTCATTTTTTTAATATCATTTAATTCAATTTTATGTTATAAATCTAAATCAAAATCTCATCAATGCAATGTTTGTCGTGATCTTGTTGACAATTTTATAAAGGTTGGACAAATGTTTGAATAAAATTAAAATTTAAAAATTAAACAAATTTTTTACAAATAAAAACAGGGTTTTAAAAAGACTAGTAAGGGAAATTTTGGCGGTGGAAACACTGAATGGGAAGACCGCAAACTAGGCAGCTATGTCACTAGTGATATACGTTTTGAGGAGATAATAGAAAACATTTGCTCTTCGAAAGAAAACGATGTAAGAAACTATTTATTTTTGATAAAATTTTATCTATTTGCTTTCTATCATTGTCTAAGTGTCACAATTTGCTCGAAGAACAGGAAGAAAACTTACTCGACTGGTTTAAAAAAAAACAAAAAGCACTTGTCAGTGAGCTTTTTTCGGACATTTGTATTGTCAGAGCTAAATTTTGCTGTCCCAAAAATACCTTTGGATCTGAGTGCAGTCAGTGTCCTCAACTCAATGGTCAGATATGCTCCGGTAATGGCAAGTGTGATGGTGAAGGAACACGTGATGGCACCGGAAAATGCAAATGCAGCAGAGAATATGCAGGAGACGTGTGCTCGCAGTGCAACAGCGGGTTTTACTCCAAGACAATAGATGAAACCAACAAAACCGAATGTGCTGAATGTCATTTGTCTTGCTTGGTTTGTTCTGGTCCTGAGCAAAATTCTTGTCTATCTTGCAAAAATGGATGGAAATTTAACTCGGAAACAAATCTATGCGATGATGTAAATGAATGTTTGGAAGAGAAAAAATGCAGTCAAGACGAATACTGTGAAAATACAGAAGGATCTTTTACATGTCGAAAATGCGATGATGCCTGTCAAGAATGTGCCGGACCTGGGCCAGACAAGTGCATTGGCCAATGTTCAAAAGGATATGAAAAAGAGTCAGATTCTTCGTGTATTGACATTGATGAATGCCAGCAGCATCCTAGTCCTTGCTCTACTGGCGAATGTATCAACAAACCAGGCACTTTTGAATGCCAAGGTAAACAATTTTAAAGAAAAAAAACTTTAATTTTTTATTTTTGTTTAGCTTTAAAAGACAAAAATAAAAAAACTAAAAAAGATACTAAAGATCAATTGATTAAGCGCAGTTTTATAATTGGTGTCATGACTTTATGCATTCTAAGTAGTTATTTTACAAGACAATATTTTCTAACTGCACTCAGTTTTCTATTCGGATCATTAATTTTATTTCTAATTGATTAATAAAAATATTAATTTTTTTTTTTTTTAAAGAATTAAATGATGAAAAACGTGCCGATGATGATAATCAAAATAGCGAACTTTAATTTATTTATAAATAAAAAAAAAATGTTTTCTAGTTAATTTTACTTTTCATAAAAAAAAATTAAAATTTAATAGATAGAAAAAAAAAAAATTATTTTTTTTTTATTAATTAATTAAAATTAAACTCATTTTTTATCAATTAAATTTAGTTGAGAAAAATTTTTGTTTAACTCGGCTAAATTTGTTTTTGGTCCGATTAAATTTTTCTCAATATCAATCACTTGGCCAACACTGTCCAAAAAAGAAAAAAATATATCTTGATTATGATTACGGCCTAGCATGAAAAATTTTAATCTAACCGGAAGTCGGTCAACTAGAACACCGAAATTTGGTATTTTTATCAAAAAGCAACCTTGGCTTAATTTTAGCACAAGTTGAATATGAGCATAGATGCCTTTTAATGAGCTTATTTTTAACAACAAAGCCATAAAAGTCGAAAATTTTTCATTTAATGAAAAACAATTTTTTAAATAATTAATAAAATTTTGAATTTTTTTTATCTCTATTGAATAAATGTCACAATTTTTGATAAAATTATGAAAATTATTTAAATTTGAAAATTTTTGCTCAAATATTGATCTTAGCTCGGCTCTTTCTGAGACATAAATTTCAAATTGTTCGATCAGTTTATGCCTTTTAATTGTATTTATATTGAGCTCAGACTCGAGCCGATAGCTAGCCTCATAAAATTCTATACTCTTATTTATCAGTTTTAAATCTAGAAAAAAAAATTGAATTCTTTATTTATTTTTGAAATTTTCAATAAAAGTTTACTCTTATCATATAAAGAAAATACTTTCTTATAAAATTGATTTCTAAGGCTAATTTCAAAATTTTCTGTCTGTAAATTGGCATAAATTTTGTTTCTGATTGACAAGGCCATGAAATGACTTAGGTCAGGACAAAACAGGATTTCTACACATCGTTCGAACTCTTGATGGCTTTTGAACTCGTTGAATACATTCAGCGAGCAATCGGAGCCGAACGTAAATATGGTTATGTTGCACTCAAAATAGTCTGCTATCAACTGAGGCAAATAGTCGAGCACAAATGTATCAAAAAGCTTATGTTTTAGATATCTGATTAGAAAAAATTTAAATATTTCCTCAATGGAATCATTTTGGCTTGTGATTAGCAACTCAGATTCTTGGTCAACAGTCAAAAATTCATAAGGCAGGCTTTTAGTCTCACATTTGAGCTGAAATTGGCGCAAAATGGCCTCACACAACACACCAATTGAGATCTTTGGTCCATGAGTGGCATTAAAAGAAGCTATGAACGAGTACATAAAACACCATCCATCGGACGGCACATTGACCAAATAGCGCACATTACCATTTAGTCTCACATCAATCAAGTCGTATTCATCGCTATTTTGACAAAATTTTTTTATATCATTCAAGTTAATTTGTTTGCCATTGGCATAGTTCATTTTTTAGTTACTAAGCTTTTTTGTAAAGCTTGTTTAGTTTTTTTTTTTAGTTAGTTTTATTTCAAATAAAAAGAAAAATTAAGACTCATAGAAATGCATTTATTTGAAAAGAAAAACCTTGACTTTAAGTCAGATTGCAGTTTAGACAATTAATATACTCTAACGTGCTTGCAATTGAAAATTTTCCACACACACTTTCAAAGAAAAATTCTCTCTCTTCTAAAAATTAAAGACTAAGAAAATAGAAAAAAAATGGGTCGTATGCACTCAGGCGGGTAGGCATAAACAAATTTTTATATAATATTTAAATCAAATCCCGAATTCCCCGACCCGGAATTACGGGTATTCGCCGGCTGGTTTATGTGCAACCGGGTCCGGGAATATGGGCCTAAGCCAAAGCATTATATTTGGTCTGCGGATTAACTAAATGTTAATCACGTTATAAAAATAATGCAAGACTAAATTTGTTTTGACCAGTTGTCTAATAATCAAATATTTTAATTTTTATATCGATTTAAACTGGCTAAGCAAATAAATTTTAAATAGAATAAAAAAAAAAAATTTCTATTCATCATCAGTGAACAAAAAAAAAAAACTATCTCATTTCTAGTAAAGGTATTTCCAAATCAGCTCTTCCATACAGACGATCAGTTCCATCGGTAATTTAAATTTATTTTTTTTTTTTGTTAAATAAAATAAATTCTAATTTTCTATTTTAATTTAAAGTGGTTGAAATTGACTTCGGACAATGTCAAAGAGCAAATATTCAAATTGGCCAAAAAAGGTCTAACTCCGTCACAAATCGGTGTTATACTCAGAGATTCGCACGGTGTTGCCCAAGTGCGCTTTGTAACTGGCAATAAAATATTGCGTATACTCAAAGCCAAAGGTCTAGCTCCAGATCTGCCAGAGGATTTGTATCACTTGATCAAGAAAGCTGTCAGCATTCGCAAACATTTGGAACGTAATCGCAAAGACAAAGATGCCAAATTCCGACTCATTCTAGTCGAGAGTCGTATACACAGATTGGCTCGTTACTACAAAACCAAGGGCAAATTACCACCAACCTGGAAATAGTAAAATTATTTAGATTAAAAAAAAATTAAAATTCTTTTTTTTTCTAATCTATTTTTTTAATTTAGCGTTTCATCGACTGCTTCGGCTTTGGTCGCCTAAGGAAATTTATTTGTTTTCTCTTAAATAAAATAAAATAAAATAAAATAATTTTCCGCATCATTTTTTTTTGTTAAAATTAATAATTAAAATAATAAATGGAAGTGATGACTCTCTTCCGTATGTCTATTGACACTTGATTAAAGTAAACAAATGTCTTTATTAATTTTTGAATCAAAAAAAAAAAGGTCAAGGATGGCCCAAAGATTGACATTGAGAAGACGATTGTCTTATAACACAAACTCAAACAAAAGAAGAGTAGTCAAGACCCCGGGAGGTCGCTTGACCTATCAATATTTGAAGAAAAAAGGCACCGTGCCGGTGTGCGGTGATCCGAGCTGTAACATAAAATTGAGCGGTGTTGCCCGTGCTCGACCAAGAGAATGGTCAAGAATGTCAAGACGCATGAAAAGTGTAAACAGACCTTACGGCGGTTCCAGATGTGCTTTGTGTGTGCGCAATCGTGTTGTTCGAGCTTTTTTGATCGAGGAGCAGAAAATTGTCACCAAAGTATTGAAAGCCCAACAACAAGCTCAAGCCGCCGCTGCTAAACAAAAATAAATTCATAGCAATTTTATTTTAATTTAAATAAAATAGTTATACAAAAAAATTTTTTTTTTTTTTTTTTTTTCAAAACAAGCGCTTAATTTTATCAATTTTTGAAAGAGAAAAAAAATGGAAAAATTTTTTTCATAAGTTAATAATTTTTATTTTTTTATCATTAGTATGGAATGTTGGCAGAGTTTGATTAATTTTTTGAAAAATTTCCTATCTTCTTTTTCGTCTGATTCAATTGATAGTGATAAAAAATCTCACATCAATTACACATGCGTTGATAAGCCTTATGGTGTTGTTTCGTTTGAGATACTGATTCAAATACGCTTTCAAATTGAATCAACTAAGAAACAAAAAGACAAATTTTATCTTAAATTACTAGAGGATTATATAACTGTATTGGACTATTTATGCCACAAGAGTAGCAAAATGCTTTTTTATAACTATTTGCGTAAACTAAAACAAACATCGGACTCTGAGTATGATTCAAAATATGTGAAAATAGTCAAGTATACAAAAAAATCTTTTCTACTTGGTCTCAAAGAGCTTGAAAATCAAACACATTCATTGGAAAAGATTAAAAAAAAAATCCAAGATTTGCATTTAATGATGGACACTTTTGTAGAAAAATATTCGGATAATCTTTTTCTGTTGAATTATCTTGGTCTGTTGAAAAAATTGCCACAATTGTCTCTAATGAGACGTGGAATAAAAATTTGAGTAAATGATTATTTGATTCAACTATGTGTAGTAAAAAAAAGCTTTCATTTAAAATAAGCTTGATAATTTATTTAATTATTGTCAATAAAGTTCTAATAAAATACTTGAAAAAAAATAATCAATTTTTATTTGATTCTTGGCTTAAATTGATGGAAATAGAATTTATTGTTTTGATCTAAAAATTTTTGTGCAAATTTAACTTTTAACTGAGCAAAATTCATTTTAAAGAGAACTATATTTTATTAAGATAAGCGTTTTGACACTTTGTAAGTTTTGTTGGTTGGCTTGGTAAAATTTTTAAAATTTTAAGAAAAACAGCACTTTAAATGAAAATACTTTTCAAATATAAAACTAAAAACTGATGTTTGGTATTGTGAATTTCAATCAACAACAAAAAAAATTCTTCCTTTTATGATAAATCAAAATTTACTAAAATAAAATACAATTAAAAAAATACTGCAATTTAGTGCAACCAACTTTGTTGCATCTTTTGTTAAACCAAATGAATAATCAATTTAAATCTTATTGATGCTTTATTTTTTGTCTTTTATTTACAGAAGAAAAATTATTTCTGGTAAAAAAGATGCAATAAAGTTTGTTGCACTAAATTGCAGTATTTTTTTAATTGTATTTTATTTTAGTAAATTTTGATTTATCATAAAAGGAAGAATTTTTGTTCTTTTTATTTTTGGAAATTCACAATACCAAATAAATTTATTATTTTTATTGAATTTATTCAAAAAAGTGTAAAATTATTTTGAAATATGCCGAAAATCTCATGGATAAATTATTTTTTGGACTTTAAAATATTTTATTTTTATCATCAGATTTAACTACTAATTTTAAGTCATATATGTCAAATAAATATTTGTGAATTGTTTTCTTATTTAAAAAAAAAAAAAACAATATTCTAAAAAAGTATTTAAGTTATTAATATTAAGGTTTTTTTAGAAATTGGTTTGGTCAAATTTTAAAAAAAAATCAATTTAAAGTTATTTGGTAATGCTTGAGAAATAGAGCCAATTACACCATACTTTTAGGTAAGTATAAATAACACTAAAATAAATTTCCAAAATCTAAAAAATAAATGAATTTAGTTTACCTACTAGCTATATCTGACTCTCTCTCTAATTTGAATCAAGTCCTAGTAGCACTTCGCCTGGTTTTACGCTATTTTTTCACTGAATTTATTTTATGTCTCGGATATTATTTTCTTTTCCGATGATATAGAGCTTACTGTTTTTTCACGTTTGCCAGTACTCGCTTTTTATATTCTAATTTAAATAAATCTATAAATTTTTTAGCAAGACCTAAAGTTTGGTCCTGATTGATTCTATATTTTTTAAAAAACTCTCTTTTATGACTTTTAATACCGACGGCAAAGATCTAACTGATGATTGTTTATTCCCAGCTGGTCAGTACTTTATTATTTATTCTTATTTAAATAAATCTTTCTATATTTAAGCTTGGTCCTGGTTGACTCAATTTTAGTTTTTTAGTGCTAAATTTATTAAAAGTCTCTCTTTTATTACTTTAAATTCCGATGACATAGAGTTTACTGATGATGTTTTTTTTTCCCGTTTTCCAATACTACGCCTTATTTTTTCTTATTCGAATAAATCTCTTAATTTTAAACATAATCTAAAGCTCGGTCCTGGTTGACTCAGTTATAGGTTTTCAGGTCTAAATTTATTATAAGTCTCTCTTTTATGACCTTTTCCCGTTAGCCGGACTTCTTATTTGAATATTTCTTATTAAAAAATAAAAAATGGATTTGATGATTGACAAATAAGACAAACTCGTTTACTTAAAACAATTTATTAGAATCAAAATATTCCTCTTAATGAGAAAAAATAGTAAGGTATTTTAAATTAATAAAAATGTTTAAAAATTAAATGTCTTCAAATCTAATTTAAAAAAAAACTATTTTAAAAATGACCAATTTGAATAATTATTAAGCAAAGATGCGAATTAGCTACAAAAATGTGTTAACCTTTTAAAAACTAAACGATAAAACAAAATTGTTCTACTTCACCTAGTCTTAGACACATTTGAACTTTATATTGACAATACTGTCCTGGTTTCTTGACTAACAAATCCTTCTCATCCAATTTTCAACAACAACAACAACAACTAAATGATATAAAAAACAGCGAGAGTTTTACAAATATATAAATATGAAAGTTTTGAAAGAATTGCAATTTATTATTAAACTAGTTTAATTTAAAAAATTTTTTTTTAATATTTTTTTTTTTTTCTAAATAACAAAAATAAAAATCAAAATGCAAAATACAATTGACATAACAGATTTTAATTTTGACCCAGTCAATGACCAACAGTACAATTCAGCATTTGACATTGATTTGAGCCTGCTTGAGTCGCATGTCAATAACAACCAAAGCGATGAGAATTTATTTTTTTCATTGTTCAAACCGGGACCGACTGGAGATGCCAAATCAATGGGCAAACGGCGCATGTCATCAGCCAACTCTGAGCTAAGCATATGCTCATTTTCGTCAAACTCATTGGACTCACAGACCCCAAAAAGCGAGTCAAATCAGCACAACGAGGACGATTTGACTCTTTCGTTCACCGATTTGACGGACTATGACGCCGACTTGACCGACACCACTCTCAATTTAAACGACTTTCAGCTGTCGTTGCCGGCCGAGCCGGCCAAAAAGCCCGAGTCGCATGTCAAGCGACCCATGAACCCATTTATGGTCTGGTCACAAATCGAGAGGCGACGCATCAAAGAAATCGCACCCGATCTTCACAATGCTGAAATAAGCAAGCATTTAGGCATCAAATGGAAACAAATGAGAGAACATGAACGTCAACCATATGTCCAGGAGGCCAATCGTCTTAGACAAGTTCATCTGAAAGAATATCCGGATTACAAGTTTCGTCCGAAAAAAAAGCAAAAAAAAATTTACGAAATTCAACATGACCAACAAGAGTTGTTGTTGCAAAACTATCAGCCATTGACGCCACCCGAACATCCACAGGTCGTTCAACCGTCTAACGTTGCACATGTACAAAAATATCAAATAGTCGACAATTCGCTTAGGAATTTAATTCTAAGCGAGAATATGATGTATCATCAACAGCCAAGACTTATTAAAATAATAAATAAGCCGTTGGTTGTTAAAGAGAAACGAAAAAAATATTCTCATTGGAGACAATTGCCGCTCAAAGTGACCAGTTTAAATCTTATGCCAATACAGGGTGATAAGTCAATGCTTAAAATACGCAGCGAAGTGCTTAGGCGAAAAAAAAACAATTTAATTTATGTGCCAGTTGTGCTGAACTTTGAGCCCGGATGTAGAAAGCTTTCCATTCGAACTCATCACAGTCATGATCGAGCACACTTGAATACCCTAATCAAAAATTTAAATAAACAAAATGATTATGGACCTAGTGAGGTTAATTATGATCAGCTTGATTTAAGCATCGACTGGAAATTGACTGATTCATTTGAGCCATCTACAACCACTAGTCCAAATTTGAGTAATTTGTTCGATTTTGCAACAAATAATGCCACAATTGATACAAATTTGTTTGATTTTTTAATAGAAGAATTTTAATTATTTTTTGTTTTGATTTTGTACACAAAAATTTCTCAACAAACAAAAAGAAAAATTGAAGAAAAAAAAAATAAATAAACAGCACAACTTATCTCTTTTTGTGAGATTAAAAATTAATTTTTTCAAATTTTTATGATTATTTCTTTCTTTTTTTTTGGATTTAGTATTTATTAATTGTAAAATTTTGTATTCAAAAGTCTAATTGAGAATTTATTTTTTATACTTTATTTCAAACAAAATAAAATATTTCATGAAAAAATGTTGTTGTTGTTGTTTTTTTTAATTAAACAAACAATCTCTATTGTTTACACTTGGATTTATTTTCAATTGTACAATTAATTGGTGATGATTTTTTATTTCAAAAAGCATTCATGCTGCTTTCTCATTTATCTCAATTTTATAGATTTTTTCTATTTACGCTACAGTTAGAAAAAAAAATTCCAAGTCGATTAAATTTTATGTTTAGAAAATTTTTATGTGAAAAATATTCATATTTTTGCTGACCTGTAATTAAATTTAAATTTTAGCATTTAATAAAATCATAGAATATCCGATATCATTAAAATTGGGTTCATTTCTCAATTTTCATCTTATTTAGTACTTCAGTATTCAGTATTTGAATACGATTAGAACGTTAATTAACTTGCCAGAAGTATAGTAAACAAATTGAATAGATTTGCACACTAAAGAAAATAATCCCTGCTAATAAAAACGTTTTAAACCTAGGGCGAATACTAATCTAATCAATTTGTTTCTGATTTGTTTAAAAAGTAATTTATATTTGAGTGTGAAATTTAATATTTTCTTTAAAAACCTTTAAAAATTTTATCATTTTTTTTTATAAAGATAAAATTAAAAGATTATAAAAGAGATAAGTTAGTCGATAAAATTAAACGAAATTAATTAACTATCTTGTTGAATTTATTTAATCAAGATAAGTTAAAAATGAAAATTTTGTTTATATTTTTAAAATACATTTGAAAATTTTTTCTCTTGTGACAGATTTTCAACAACATTTTTATAATTAATTTTTACCACTTGAAGAATCAATAAAAATCAAAATATTTAAATTGTTTGAATTAAAAGGAAAAATAATTAGTGTTAAAGCTTAAAAGAGTGTCATAAAAAAACCTAATTTGGCTTCTAGTAAATTTGTTTTTTTGTTTTTTTTTTCATTTTGAATCCCTCCAGTTTTGTTCTCCTAATTATTCGGTCTGATAAACATTGTTATTTTTAATGCTTTTTAAGAATTTTGAAAAAATTCGTTTTAAAACTACATTAATTAAAAATCAAAGACGGTAGATGTATATTTTTTCAAGAAATATTTTTGGCTTGAACACAGCAAGCAATAACATAAAAATACACATACGGATATGATCGATGGCTTAATTAAGTCTAGTGTAACTAAGTGACATCAGATTTTGTTGTTTTTTTTAAACCTCAATGACCTAGGCTAATTCTAAAAATTTTAATTAACAGGATATTCGATTAGTAGACAAAGATTAAACGAAAAAAATGAATTAATAATTCTTGCTTTTAATTTAATATTTTTTTTCATGGTAGAAATAAAAAATAATTTCAAAAATTTTTAATTATTTAATAAATTAGTTTTTTTTTGATTATTTTCTAATATTTTTGACAAATAGGGTCTTGAACGACAGAAATAAATACCTAGAATATACAGTTATATGATAATCTATATTATTTATTTATTTATTTCAAGAAACACCACTTGGGTGATGAATGTAAAAATAAAATAAAAAAAAGAAAAGAAAAAGTTAATTTCATTCTTCTTTATCAGTTTCTAAATAAATTTTATATTGATATAAATAATATTTCAAATTATATTTTATAAATAATTTCTGTTTGAAATCCAAAGTAGTCCCTTTTTTCAATCGTTCTGTTGGAGAAATTTAGGTAATTAAAAATAAATATATTAACACAATTTAGTGAGCCTAAATAAAATATTAAATTTTTTTTTTTTAAAATAAAGTATCTAACTAAGTAACGAAATATAACGGTTAGGGTTGGGTGCATCTTGGTTTGAATTAAAATCACTTATTTATTTGAAAATTAATTCGTGATCACATACTGATTTTAAAATTTAATAAAAAGGGCATCATCTATCATCGATTTTTAATAACACTCACATAATAAAATAATTGACTAAATAAAAATGGTGTAAAAATTCGAAAAAAAAATAAACAATAAAATTAATTAAATTTTAAATTTTTTTAAAAAAAATTAGATTTTTCCTTTATGTCAGAGAAATAATTGAGAGGTTTCGTCTAATCCAGCTATAACTGTGCAAGAATATAATTTCCTTTTGCTATTATTCAGTTTATAAATTATTTTTTTTAATTTAAATAATAAAAAAAGGCTTCGAGCTAACACTCGAAGAAATTAGCGCATTCTGTCCATACTAAGTAAAGCTCTCCTTCTGCTTAGTAAAAATAAAAAAATATTAAACAAATATAGATTAAGTTACAGCATAAAAAAAATAAACTAAATAAAATAATCAGTCAAATAAAAAATACTTCCTTTTTTATACCAACGACATGAACCTTAGAACAATGCAGATATATGCTATTTGAATTATAGAGAAAAAGGCTCCTACCGGAGTATAGGTAACTGATACCTTTGATGTGTTTTCAGACCACGAGCCACTATATTCATCGACAAGTAGCTTTATTTATTTTCAAATAATTTTTATAGATATAAACATACACAGATGACCATTATCAAAAAAAAAAGAAAACAATAGCATAATTTTAAATAATCAATACTTAATAAATAAGATGCTTAAAATGTTGTCTGGCTTTAATTTGAATAAATTTTTCTAACGGTTAAACTAAGACAATTTAATCATTAGTGTTTTCATGTGATTAGCAATTTATCTTTATGACAGGAGAGCACACGTGCTTAAAAAATTAGAAAAAAATAAAAACATTAAAATATATTTTTTTATCTCAACAATTTTTTGGATCCAAGTAGTGGATTATAATGCATTCTAGATAGCATAATTAAAATGATAAACAAGTTCAAAATCAGATAGTCATGAGCCTTAGCTAATTAATAATTTACGATATGATGTCAAGATAATTGCAAATGTATGAATAAATTGATTGTATCAATTGTGATGTGTGCTTAGATAAAATCTTAATTGGAGTGTATGCACAAATTGGACAGTCGTAGCTAAGGGACTTAATAACTATAGAAAATTGTCTGTCTGCATTCTAGGCTAATCATATATCTATATATTCTATTTTTTTTTACTCTCATTCAAAATTTAAATCTGATATCATAATAAAAAAAAATTAGAAAAAAAATTAATTTTTTTTTGTATTTAACCGCTGAAATAATTGCTGAAATATTAAACTTGTTTATCTTATCGCATCCGGCTCATTGGAGAATTTTTTTGTTGTTGTTTTTATTTTCTAACACCGAAGCTCGAATCTAGCCAAATGTGTAACTAATATAATAAAAAAAATCTAAACCGACTATTTTTTTTCTTTCTCTAATTTTAATTCTAATCTAAACAATCGATCATCAATATCGATTGATTTTATTTTACGATAATCCGCATAGTAAATATTTGATGTTAATTTAGGACTGTGTTGTTGTTGTTTAGAGTGGCCGTTGGGACGTGAATAGGAATTCTTAACAACAATCATCAAAAATCAATAGTAAAACTTCACAATAAAAAACGTTCAAATATTCTAAATCACGTAATTTAAACATGCAATATAAATTTTTTTTTCTAATATCTCGACGGGGTTACTATTAAATGACATATGCACTTCAAGTATATCATTAAGTATAATTATTACACAGGTGAATTAAACATTAACACAGCAATACAACAACACAACTACTTATACTAATGCTACTTTCTCTATTTTACCCTTTCTGTTTTCAAGAGCTCGGCTATTAAAGAATAAAAAGAAAACTATTTTTTTTTTCTATTTTTTGTCTAGCTAGTTACAATTATTCCCAGCATGTTTGCGTAAATCTCGTTATCTTGTTATACAATACGGGATTTGTCTAAATCGTTAAATAAACATTAGCTTTATAATATTTGTTAGTCTTCTATTTAAACATATTAAGTTTCTCATTTTGTTGTTGTTTTTATTTTTTAGTATATAGAAAGAAAAAAAAAGATGGATCTAGTATTGAAGTGTTTGAATAGATTGTTGTTAAGTATTCGGAATCACACACACAATTAAAGGTCGTATTTAATCAAGTGGGAAACCCCTGTGGCTTTATTTCATTTTTCGGCGTTGAATTCTGTCCCAAAAAGCTATTTAGAAAAAAATCCAGAAGGAAGCCTCATCTGTATAAATCTAGTTTCATTTCATTTAATTTTATAGGTTAATAGTTAATAATCTGCTAAGTTGAAGATGATAGGACTTAACATTTTCATTTTTAACTAGTAAATTGTACATTAGAAGAAAAAAAAAACAGGTCAAGTTTGTGTTAAGCTCTTAAACAGCATCTTTTACTTTAGAGCTATTTTTTTTTGCTTAATTGAAAAATTCTTTCAAGATAAAAAACTATATTCTAGGTACCAAAAGTTGTCGAATAATAATAATAGTAAATTTTATTATATTTAAAATAAGAAAATGAATTTTTGTGTAAGTATAAGCTGTCTTATCTTTAGGGTGTCACAGATTAATTTCAGATTTGACGTGATTTTGGTATAGCTTAAAGTTAATCTTAATTGTTAGTATTTGCTTTTTTTATTCATCTTATCTTATTAGTTTTAAAAAAATTAATAATTATTAATTGGGAATGTTAAAACAGTCTAATAAGGAAAAATAATTCACATGTGGCATGATAGTTAGGAATAAATTTATTTTCAATACGACAGGTCATCATAGTAAAATTAATTACGTATAACAAACAGTTTTTTTTCAATAGTTTATATAATAAATTTTTAAAATTAAACTCCTTTTGTCATTGATTGATAAATTTTCATGTAATGTTAGAGTTTAAATAATTTCAAAAAGAAAATATGACAAATACATATTAGTAAGGTTACAAGTTTTTAATTGTCAACTGCTAGAATTTTTTTAGACAAGTAATCTTGTAATTGTTTATAAAAGAAAAAATATTTCAAGACAACTTAAAAAGTTAAAGACAACAAGTATAAAACAAATTAATTTTAAATTTTGTTTGTGTATAAAAAATTGATACACTTTTTTTTTTTTGTTTCAGGATTAAATGAGCTTTAAATTTAATTTATTTAATTATTTCATTCGATCGAAAAAATTTTAAAAAATTCTCCTATTTTAATAAAAGTTTCAAATAAGCCATTTAATTTAATATTGATAAGAAATTTTGTAACAGTTCGTATTACACTATTAATGGCGAATTTATTTTAATTTCAAACAGTCTTGTTAAAAATAAACAAAAATTTATTCTTACCAGTATTTAAAGTTTTTTAAAGTACTTAATTCATTTTCATTAAACATGTTTAATATTGAGTTTTTTTTTAATAAAAAAATGTCAAGAGTTTCAATTGTTTTGTTAAGATAAGTTATGCAAAATAAGTGTTAAATAACAAATTCTTTGAAAAAATAAATATATAATCATTAGAGTAAATTTAATAAAAATTATAATTCAGTTAACTAAACAATTCATTCAATATTTAAAAAAAAAAATTTTAAATTAAAAGCATGGTTGAGTGAGTGAGTGTGTGTGTGTGATCAGATGATGAGATTAGATCAGATAAATGTGCTAGGGCCATAAATCGGCAAAGACAAAACAAATGCTATGAATGAAATGTTGCTGCATATATTTTTATTAGCACACTTTAATTAATAGACGATATTAAATTGATGTCGGCGATTGGATTATAGCGATATGACACGTAAATCTGTTAAAAGTGCTATTATTCAACAACAACAACAACAACAACAAAACAAAAAATAAAATATATCCTGTGTGTTCATGCTGTTTGGGCATTAATACAGCTGTTTGTTGTTAACTATGTGTGTATTGAATTACTTGTAATGTGTTATTCACATGGAAATGTTAGGCTTGAATAAATTCTTTTAATTAAATCTCTGTTAATGGCAATCGTCCAAATATTAGTTTTTATTTTGCTTTAAGCTAGATTTTATCGTCCAAACAGGCAGGTCTATCGGACCTATTGATCCAATCGATTTCAACATTTGGCCAGCTAATTCAATTGGCTGTGTACACAAGTCCAGCCCACCAAAAATATTTCTAAAATATCTCCCGCACTAATCCTCCTCCTCTCATATATTCGTTTCTCTTTAATACATTTTTTTCTCTTTTAGTTTATATTACTATTATTATTAATATTATTTTTGTTGTTCTTGTGGTTGTTTCCTTCAAACAAAACAAATAGAAAAAAAAGCGTCCATTTTAAATAATTAAATTAAAAAAAAATTAAAATATTTAATAGTAGATTTATTGATGTTATCTAATAAATAAATAAATATTAATTCAACAACTATTGAAAACACAACTAACTAGCAAAACTAAAATGTTGAATTCGTGTTCGTTTCTAGGCCAACAGCAGCAGCAGCAACAACAACAACAATTTGAAGTGTCTTCGACAGGCCATTTATTCGACATAGACTTTTTGATGGAAGACGATCAATTGGCTAGCGTTGGATTAAAGCGCGAGCGGATCGAATCGGACGACGAAGAAGACGACTCGTCTCTGGCCGACTTGGTTGAACTGGCCGAGCTGGACGACAAAAGACCGTCGACACATGTCAAACGACCGATGAACGCGTTCATGGTCTGGTCGCAGATCGAACGTCGGCGCATCAGTGAACAGGCGCCCGACGTGCACAATGCCGAAATAAGCAAGAATCTTGGCCTCAAGTGGAAACAAATGAGTCGAGAAGAACGCGAACCGTTTGTACAAGAGGCCAATCGTTTGAGACAACTTCATTTCAAAGAGTACCCGGACTACAAGTACAGGCCGAAAAAAAAACAGAAAAAAATTCTCTCAACCGATTCATTGTCCAAATTGGACGAATTGCTCGATCCGTCCGTTCCCATGACTCCGCCCGATTCGGTTCATTCGACTTGTTCGTACAGCTCTAAATTCAAGTGCACCGACGAGGCCATCAAAACTCTTCTACTAAACGAACAACCGCTTAATCCGAAAAAATATTTCATTAAACTAATTAAAGATAAAACAGTAAGTCAATTGTCGACCGGCATTGCTCC
Source organism: Brachionus sp. 'Tiscar' (assembly GCA_006352455.1). NCBI lineage: Eukaryota > Metazoa > Rotifera > Eurotatoria > Ploima > Brachionidae > Brachionus > Brachionus sp. 'Tiscar'. The sequence goes on from VANL01000618.1 coordinate 16,275, forward strand.
TAGTTTAGTACTTACACCGGCTGATTCGCCGGCTAATTTAAAAAAACCAACCAACACAAAGTCAAACACATGCAAACATTTGCCTGTCAATGTAACTGCTCTTAAGCTAGTGCCTATACAAGGCGAAAAAAAACTTCTTAAAATAAGACACAATCGATTGATTGAGGAGAAAAAATCCAAAAAAGACAATGTATTTCTAATACCAATTGTCTTTACGGCCAATACGGCTAAAAATGTTAATTTTTCAATTATTAGTCAAAGTAGTCAACAGTCACAATCGGTTCTAAACTCAATAAATAGTTCTGTATTGGACAATATTTTAAAACACTTGATTAGTAGTAATAATAATAATAATAATAATAATAATAATAAGCTAGAGAGTGATGTGAAAAAATGTGAAGTTAATTATGACGAGTTGGATTTAAGCGATGATTGGAAATTGACCGATTCTTTTGACCATAATCTTACATTATTAAAGCCTAGTGTACAAGCTCAAAATAATAAAAATGACCTTGTTTTATCAAATGAAACACACAATTGTATAAATACAGACTATCAAATTGAAAATTCCACTATTGAAATACTTGATAATATACTTAATTCAAATCAGTATAATAGTACACAGCCGATATTGCCTGCCGACACTGCTTTTGACTTTTTAGACACTTCTTCTATGTTCAATGCTAATTTGAACTTGGTCGATTTGATCGGAAGTGTGTTCTAAAGGCGTTTCTCTCTTTCTTTCTTATTTTTTTTTTTTTTTGTACATACACGCACACACACATAACATAAAAATTAAAAAAAAAAAAGCTAGTCATTTGAATAAATGAAATTATAACATGTAAAAAATTTTTTTTTTCTTATTTTTTTTTCTAGTATTATATTTAATTAATCTAGAATGACGTACAGGTTTACACCGTTGAATAGATAATAAATTATTTTGTTTCGGTCGGTTTGTGAGAAATTATTAAAACAGAAAATTTTGTGTGTCTAAGAAATTTTTTATATCTATCTATTGTCTAATTTTTTCTATTCATTTAAATTTATTTTTTTTTCTCAATGACAAGATTTAATTTTTCTTTTTTTTTTTTCATTTAAATTTTTTATTTTATTCGAAGATTTTTCAAAATTATTTAAATAAATAAATTTTATTTTTTACAAAAAAAAAAAGAATTAAAAAAAATTTAATCATTTTTTCTCAACAATCAAATATTTATCGAGTGTTAATAATGATAACAATCACAAAACATGGCTGGTTGGTCTTCCAAATTGTATCTTTAATTTTGATCTGTCAGTCATCATGTGATTAGAGGGTGTTCGGTTCGATACTGGCAAAAAGATAAAATCTAAAGAATGTCTCTAATGCACAAAACGTGAATGTTTAGATTAGTTAGGTTCAGAAAAAAGCCGAACTGAACTGATCTCTGCTGGGTAATAAAATTTATTACATTTTAAGTCTAAATATCAAGTCCAGATTTTTTGATTAGCATATATTTTTGATATCAATTAGAGCATAAAAAATCTGTTAGATTTTATCTAAAGATTGCTTTGTCACTTTAAAGTACATATTTTACGCTTGAATTACTAGAAAAATCATAGAGTAACAAGTGTCCCAAGTTAGTCAAAGTCAATAGACATTCAACTGTGTACAATAAAGTTTATCATTTTATTCAAATTAAAATGTTTGTTTGTAGAGCCAAATCTAATGTTATTTTTAATTAAATTTTTATGGCTTAGAAATTTTTAAAGCTAATATTCAAAATTCAATCATTTGACTGAGAGAATAAACCATAGAAAATATTCATGACTTAAATAGTATCATGGTTTTCGATTAAAATTAATTGTTTTTTTTTTATTTTTTATTTAATAAAGTATTATTGAAGTACTTAAATTCAAGATTTTATTTTCAAAATTTTGATTAAAGTTTTTGAAAGTTTTCGAACAAACACAAATTTAACGTGCTCACATTCTTTTATTTTAAAATGTCAAATATTTGTCCAAATAACTAATTGTTTATTTAACCTTCTTTTTATTTTCACAAGAAATTGTTTTTTTTTTTCATTTAATATTTAATTATATAACACATACTTTAATACAAGTAAATAAAAATAAATAAAAGAAAAGATTAAATTTAGATTAAATATAAAAATAAAGTGTTATTTCTAGAGCTTAAATTTTTTTTAATCAAATAAATATAAAAGCTTGATGTTTAAATTTGGCTAAGTTAAAAGATAAGTTTTTATCTTGAAAGAATGTGTACAAAAAAAATGATAGCCTACATAAAAGTCAATATGATGATTTTAATTACTTTCTTAAGGGTACTTGAATCTAAATTCTTAAAATATTGTCGGTATTCTTCAAACTAACTCAAACAAAGCATATAAAACTCGAAAAAAAAATAGTCACAATTTATTTTTTAGTTTTTTTAAATTAATTTCTTAAATAAATATACTTGTTTTTAAAGAACAAAATTTACATCATTATCATCATTTTGAAAAAAATTAATTTATATTTATGCTATCTAAATTATTTAGCACAGTGCTAAGTATTTTATCAATATATTCATGATTGTTTTTGTCGCGTACTTTTCCTGGTTCAATTCTAAGTTCATAATCAGGTGCATACTTTAAAAACATATCATGTTCTGGTATATCATTCTCAAGTTGCTTGATGCCGATTATTGTGCCGGTCAATTGACACCAAAGTCTTGATGTATTTGCAAAATTGTATCCGCCTCCGCCTAGGAAAATTGCTGGCAATTGAGCATCAATAACCAATTGAATGCATTTTGTAAAACTTTCAAGAGTAAGATTGAACGGATCCGAAGTGTCAATCGGATCTCCGCTCAAGGAATCGGCACCGCATTGAACAACGATTACCTCTGGCTTATAAACGCTTAGCACTTTGCTAAATATAGATGAAAATAATAAGACAAAATTAGTGTCACCAATGCCTGACTTAAGTGGTACATTAATTGAATAGAATTTACCAATGCCCTTGCCAATATCGTCAACAGAACCGGTGCCGGGAAAAAAACCCTGCATGTACTTATGAAAGGATAAGGTCAAAACTTTATTAGTAAATTCGAATGCCTCTTGAACTCCATCGCCATGATGCTGGTCCAAATCAATATACAAAATTCTAGAGAATTTTTGTCTCAATTTCATAATGCACAAAACAATATCGTTCACATAACAAAAACCACTTGCTCTATTCCGTTTAGCATGATGCCAACCTCCAAACCAATTGATCACATGTTTAAACATGCCTGCGTTTATAAGATGAGCTGCTGTTATCGAAGCACCGGCAACTATTGACGCATAGTCATGTAAATTTTCAATGTATGGACAGTCATAGCCAATGCCAAAGTCGTCGTCACCATCAACAAACTCAATTTGACATGTCTTCAAATAGTTAATATACTCTTGTGAATGAAAAAGATTCAAATGCTTATCATCCGATCTGACCGGATTTATTAATCTGCAAAATTTAAAAAAAAAAAAAAACATTGAAAAAAATTAATTTCTTGACATATTTTTTTTATTTTTACTTTAAAGCATTATTCTCAAATAAATTGTATGCTTTTATTAAGGCAAAAATCATTTCACTCTAATTAATTTAAATTTAATCAATTTTAGAATCATTTTTTTAAAATCATACTCTTCCTTCGATTTTGACATTTTTGTCCAATTCACTGACCAAACTTTGTGAATATATAAATCCGACTGACATTTTATTCAAAATCACATCATAAAAATGAAAATTTTTATTTTCCTAATTATTTAAAAAAAAAAATTAAAATTAACTTTTGTTTATATTAGCTTTAAAATAAATTTTTTTTTTAAATCTCAATTAACACTATCTGTTACATTACTTATGATACACAATAAAGAGACTTATTTTGACATTATCTCTTATAAAAAACAAAAAAAAATTATCTAATCTCAAGTGAAAAAATATTTTTTTGCTAAAAAGCTAAACAAAAAAGTTCTTTCTTAATTTGAAAATAATAAAATGAATTATTCGAATAATGACCATTCGCATGCGCATAGAATCAATTTAAAACTTGGCCGTACCGGAGCCTTGACAACAATGATAATTTTAAATCTATCGTTTTTTCTAGTCGAACTAGTCATTGGCAACATATCAAATTCAAATTCTCTAGTGGCCGATTCGTTTCACATGCTAAGCGATCTGGTCTCGTTTATAGTAGCTCTAATTGCTATAAGAATTTCTCACTTGACAGATCCGGATCGAAACACTTATGGATGGGTGCGAGCCGAAGTATTGGGCTCATTGATTAATGCAGTTTTTTTATTATCTTTGTGTCTGTCGATAGTGATCGAGTCTATAAAGCGATTTTTTGAACCAGAAACCTTGCAACAAATAGATCTAATTTTAATAGTTGGTGCAATCGGTCTTGCAATTAATATATTTGGTTTGTTTATTTTTGGTCAATTAGGAGGTCAGCATTTACACTCTCATGCAAAAAAATTAAAAAAGAAAGAACATTTTATTAATAAAAACAAACAATCAGGATCATTGAATATACGCGGGGTTTTTCTTCATGCTTTAGCTGATGCCTTAGGCCCATTGGCCATAATAATTAGCACATTGTTGATTAAATATGTACCTGATGGACATACATTCAACTGGAAACTCTATGTTGATCCATGTTTGAGCATGCTAATAGCTATTTTAATTGCATTTAGCACAATACCTTTGCTAAAAGAGTCAAGTCTTATATTGTTGCAAACAGTTCCGTTTAATGTTGATCTAAAAGCTATCAAAAAAGAATTGTGTCAAATAGCTGGTGTTTTGGACACACATCATTTTCATGTATGGACCTTGAATTCTGATTGTCTTATTGGAACCTTGCATGTAAAAGTAAACGACATAAATGATAGATCTATATTTGAAAATGTAAAAAATGTTTTACACAAGCATAGAATACACTCGTTGACTATTCAATTGGAGCACGAACATCGCACTGAAGACTACGACAATTGTGTTCTTAAGGAATGTTTTAGATTTCAGTGTTGTAGTAGAAACCATGCTCTCACAGCCATTCAGCCTCAGCCGGCTTAGCTAGTATTTTTTATTTAGAAAATTTTTAACAAGTATGCTTTCTAAGCTAATTTATGAAAATTAAAATATAAAATTAATATTTTAATAAATATATTTATAAAAAAATTAGATAAATTTTATTTTTAAAAAAACTATCTGGTGTAACAAAGGCATTCTTTATATCAGAGTTGTTTAAAAGTCACAAGTCTCAAGTCCATTAAACTTTAATTAAACTGAGCCAAATAGAATAGCATCGGAAATTCATCAGTCAGAATCAAGGAAAAATGAAATTCCTTCCGTTCCAGTTAGTTATTGTTGAAGCGAAGCAAGTATTGGACTTTTGAAAAAAAATTAAAAAAATGTCCCGACTTTTAAATAACTCTGCTTTATACTCTTCATATACATCTTCATTAATTTTCACAACACCAATTATTTTGACATTTTTTGATAATATTATTTTTAATTTTTTTGACTAAAAATTTTGTTTATGTTTTTAAAAATTAAAAAAAAATTCAATTTTTTTTTATTCTAAATTAATTAAATATTTTAAACTGTTTGATTTGAAAGTAATTTTTTTTAATTGATTTTGTAATGAGATGGATAAACAGAAGAGCCTAGCCTAGGTAATTGTTTGCTTGGATCAACACCGATTATATTTCCCGAATAGGCATATTTCAAATAGGCTAAAGCGCCTGCGAACACAATTGAGTTAAAAAAACCCCATTGAACTTTGTTGCTTTTGGCATAGACACCCATGACCGGAAAAGTAGCCATTGCAGCGACTACATGGTTAGTTGAATCATTCTTTTGGCCTCTAAAGTTCGATGTTGCATTAACTATGGCTCCATAGGCTAATCCAACTCCGGCTTTAAAAGAAAATTGTGTCAAAATTGATTGATTTTTTTTTTTTAAATTAATCTTACTGCATACTGCTAAAATACCAACAGCACTTGGTAAGGCTTGTCTGAATGTCTTTTTTTGAAGTTCAGTCAACATGGCCATTTTAATCGGTGCCAAACCAAGACCTGTGGAAAAACCGATTAGAGTTGTTTGCTTTATTAATTGTCCAACATTTTCACTATCGTTGTTTTCGAATATGTTAAATTTGAAATCAGCCTTTAAAGATTCAGCAGATAGATCGCTAAAAATCAAGCGTCTATGAGTAAACCACCGATAGTATTGATAATTGTAGTCGTATAAATCTGCGATAAACTCGAATGGATTTCTCATTTTTAATACTATCTAAAAATAAATTTAAATAATTTTTTTTAATTTTATTAATTTTAGAATTAAAAAATAATTTTGAAAAAAAAATACTAATCATGTATTTGAAGAAAAACTAAAATCAAAGCTTGTTTTTTATAATCAAAAAAATAAATTCATAATTAAATTAACTTTTTTTTTTTTAAAAAAAAAAAGAATTCACTAAAAATTTTCTGTAATATTATCTTTTGGTTTGTTTCCAATTTTTGTAAGTTAAAAATTTAAATATTTTGCTTCCTCTATTATGTAATGACAAATTGCAAATTCTTTTATGTCCAGAAACATGATTTCTATGCCAAATCGGTAGACACTAAAGTAACCTCTATGGAGCATTTGAAAAATGTTTTACACAAAGAGAGGTTTAAGATTCTGACTGAGTACGTATAAAAATTTATTGAATCTATGCTAAAAAGAGTTTTGGCTTGTTATAACGCCAAAGAGGGTCATTACAAATATAAAATTATAAAAATTTAATTTTATCTATTTTTTCTTTTTGTATTTTTATTGGGATTTTTTTTCACAAATTTTTTTTGGATTGATTACAAATAAAAAAGCCGTTTTTTTTTTATTTTCCCGTCTATTATATGGAGATTCTGAATTTTAAAAAGAAAAAGAACAAAAAATTTATCCTTTTTTGATAAATTTAAATTTACTAAGATAAAATAAATTAAAAAAAAATAATGCAACTAAATGCAAAAAAATTTTGTTGCACCTTTTTAATCAAAAATAAAAACTTTGTTTTCTTTTTTTTAGGTATAAGCCAAATCAATAATCAATTTAAATCTTAATCATGTTTTATTTTTTGTCTTTTATTTATCAGAAAAATTATTTTAGGTAAAAAAGGTGCAACAAATTTTGTTGCACTGGGTTGCAGTATTTTTTTTAAAATTACTTTATTTTAGTAAATTTTAATTTTTCAAAAAAGGAAGAATTTTTTTAAAAATTTTTATAATGTATAAACAATTTTTTTGCTGGCCAAAAAAAAAATCTAAACAACATACACCTATAAGCTTGTAAAAATTTGGCAACCTTTATTCAATATTTGACAAATATTGAATAAACAACAACTGTTATACAACTGTTTCATATCACTTTTGTCTTTGGAGCAAAGTTAATTGAAAAAAAAAAATTTTTTAAATAAATTTTATTAATTATTTGACTTAATTAAATGAACTAAAATTTAATCAATGCTTAATTTTAAATGCTTATTACATTTTAAAAAAATAGAATGAAAATTAAAGTGAAAATCGCTGAAAAAAAAAACAATCTTGAACTATTCAATTAGATAAATAAATTCTTAAATTAAATCAAAAACAATTTTTTAATTTTACCTAAATCATTTAGATACATATAAATCAGAAAAAAGAAAAAAAAAAAAAATTCAATTAATTAAAAAGACAAAAATCTTTAGACTAAAATCACTAAAATAAATCGAACTCGGAATTGATTGATTGAAAATTAGTATTTTTTTTTTCTTTTGTTTAAATTTAATAATTTGCATAACTTAAGACATTCGAAATTTTGAAAATTTGATTCTTTTTTTTTTTACAATTGACATTGGTTATATTTTTAAAAAACAAAATTTAATTAATTAGTACAAAAAAATGAGAAGTGGAAAAAAAAAATATTTTTTTGCTATTTTTTTTTTCGCTTAGATATGAAATTTTATATAACAAGACTCATTTTGACAATTGACAATTGAAGTTAGTTTGACTTTTTGGCTTTCATCATATTTTGTCTCCATTTTTTGTATTGATGATCGACCAAGTCCAAAAATGAAGGAAACTTGTAGTATCTTACTTTGAGAAAGTAACAGAAACACATGCGTCTACCGCGACAAGTATAGCAAGCTAGCTGTTCGTTTTCCTGATCCAAGTCCTCTTCTTGTTCTTCGTCCTCGTCGCCGTAGCTTTGAATGCCTCCATTGACGTAATCATAGTAGCTCTGCAAATTCAACATGCCGTTTGGATCGCAAAAAGCATACGGATTGTCTGAGCCAGCTGGCGAACACATAGACACAGGTGACGGATACATAGTCTCAATAGGCTGTGACATGTACATGCCTTGAGCACATTGATCGTCTATTTGCTGATCTTGAGAGCTTATCGGACTTGTGTTATTTGAGTGATAAATATTTTGGCTTTGTTCACAGCTAGAATACATTGGCGTGCTATCCACGCTGCTTATTTGATTCTTTGCGCCTCTTTTGCTACTTTTTTTTGATTTTATCTTTTCGCTCGGAATGCTTGTGGGGGTTTGCAGTTGCTGTTGCTGTTGCTGCTGCGGAGGCGCTGGCTGATACATCATGTATGTCGCTGGTGTCGCCATTGGAGACAAGTAGGCATTTTGAGTCGGATACATTACGTACTGGTACTGGCATGGCGAGTTGGCAGCGCTTTCATTTGAAGTTGGTACTGTTGAGTCCATTGGCGACATGCACGAGTTAACCATATTGTACAAATTTTGAGGTTGACGCGGAGTCTGATATGAGCCGAGCAATGATGTTTGTTGTGGCGAAGACAATTGCGCTTGCTGTTGTTGCTGTTGTTGTTGCTGCTGTGTCATTGGTGAATAAGTGTTTAACGTGTATGCTCCCAAATTTGGATCGTACACATACGTTTGGTACAGACTGCAATTTTGCTGCGGCGTATTCATTAGCTGATAATCTGGCTGGGTGTAAGGCGATTGATAGACATAATATGGTGAACCAATTTGAACAGGCACAGCTCCGTTTTGATAATCGTATACTCCGTTTGTGTTCACGTTTATTTCTTGATATGGCATATACGAAGCTTCGTTTGTCATTGCCGAATCTTCTAGCGAGTCATTTATCGATTGGTCAGCCGATGAGTTTGGCACTAATGATTGACTAAACTCTTTGTTCAATACTGGCACTTGAGCATTTTTCTCTTGAGCTATTTCGTTCTCAACAAGATCATCTGAACTGTTGAGCTTTTGAAATTTTGCCTTGTGACCACGGCTGGCCTTGACTGGTGTCGAATTTTCGAACACTTGTTTTTTGCTGCTGCTGCTGCTGCTCATTTTTATTATTATTTTTTTTTTCTAATTAAATCGCTTAAGCCAAACGAAAAAAGATTTAAATTTTTTAAAAATTAACTTTGACTAAAATTTTATTTCAGTTGGATTATTTAAGCCAATGTTTTTTCTTGCTGTTGACATCATGCTATAAACACACATACACACAGATTATATTCAAAGCATGCTTTTTTTTTTCTTAAATCTTAATCAAAATTGGCTTTGCATATGCCTGGACTATGATTTATTATTAATCAAAGCTTTTACTCTTTTTTAAGTTTTTTTTTTTTTTTTTCATCTTTCTCTCTCACTCTCTATTTCTTTTTTTGAGTCTATTTTTTAAACTCAACAAATACAGAGTTTAAACATTTATTTCTTTTTTTTTTCTTGGACTTTGAATACAAATCAAATTGAATCAATTCTAAAATCAATTTTAATTTGGAACATTTTGTTCAATTCAAGCTTTAAAATAAAAATAGATAAAAAATAAGAAACATTGTAGAAAATTTTTTTAACTATTTAATTTATGATGTATACGCATCAATATTGTCTTGGACTTTTTTCCAATAAATTAAAGACAATGTATATGTTTGGAAATTGATGATAGAATATTCTAAATATTTAGTCACATTGTTAGAAAATTGAAAGAAAAAATCAAATTTCTTTTTAAAGACTCTTATTTCCAAATAGACCATGTCTCCATATTTTTCCTTCCTGATTCCAATTTAATCTATCTTTGGTGACATTTTCTTTTAACACCCGTTTAACTGCTCTGTCCTTCAGTTAATGAATCGCCACTTAGTGAAAATAAATGGCCGTGGATTATGAAAAAAGAAAAAAGTAGATAAAAGAAGATTTATGAAAAAAAACAGTCTATATTTGGATCGAAGCACATTGCGTAAAATAATTATGTGATCACGAAAGAAGAAAATATCCTAAATTGATTTTAAATCAATTTCTTTTTTGGTTTCTTTTTTTTAATTTAATCATTATATTGGTGGTACAAAGGATGCACCTGGTACGACAATTTACAGAACATAGTTTTTCCCCTTCAGAACTTGAGCTTTAGCTTTTTTGATATTTTGTTTTTGTTATTTGTACCAAATTTCTTAATACCATGCAATCATATTATTTTAGGTATTTTGTCGAATTCAAAAGCAAAAAGAACAAAAATTTTTCCTTTTTTGAAAAATAAAAATTTACTTAAATAAAATATATTTAAAAAAAAATACTGCAACTTTTTTACTTGAAATAAATTTTCTAACGTAAATAAAAGACAAAAAATAAAACATCAATCATCATTCAAATTGATTATTGATTTGGTTTACAAAAAAAAAAGAAAACAAAGTTTTTATTTTAGGTAAAAAAGAGTAAAGTATGATGCGATATTTTTTTTTTTTAAATATTTCATTTTAGTAAATTTTGATTTATCAAAAAAGGAAAAATATTTGTTATTTTTGTATTTGAAAATCACAATATGATTGTTTAACGTAAAAAATAGTAAAATTACCATTTTTTAGGTAAATTGATACCATGGATCCTTATGTAAAATCACCACTGTAAAATGAAAAAACAAGTCAATATAAATTTAAATTAAAATACTTTTGTTGTTAAATTTGATTTAGTTTAACACCCCTTTTTGAAAAATTTAAACTTGAATATTTTTTTTTTTTTTTTTTTTTTTTTTAACGTTGTTCGGGCGTGGGGGGGGGGGGGGGGGGGGGCGGGG
>VANL01000619.1:0-27357 GCA_006352455.1 Brachionus sp. 'Tiscar'
CAACATCTTCTAAATTTTCAATACTTGTCACCATTTCGAATATTTCACGGTCAGTAAAATTATCATTTATAGGTTCTTGTGAGTCAATATCAATGTATTCCATTGGAGTATATTCAAATTTTTTAAACCACTCAGAAATTTCACCTTTTGAAAGCTTAGAAAATTCTGATGTTAATATTTCCAATTCATTTTCTTGCTCTTTATTTATAACTGAAATAACTTCATTTATGTCATTATCATGTGTAATCTGTGTTTTTCGCCAGCAATTTTGTATAGTTTCTTTAGATACCTCTCGCCATGATTCTCTGATAAAGTATATAGATTGCTTAACATCGATGTCTTCCACTACTCTCTTCTCGTCGTAAACCTTAAGTATGTGTCTAATTAGTTTATTGCGATATTTCGATTTAAATGCTTTTATAATGCCTGCATCACATGGTTGAATTACAGATGTACAATTTGGGGCTAAATAAACAACTTTTATATGTGTTAGCTTTTTTACAAATTCAGCAGAAAGATTGTGACCACCAGCATTGTCTACTAAAAGAGCAATTTTTCTTTCCAATCGAGTAAAATATGTATTTAATTTTGATAGCCAGTCTTCAAATATCAGCATAGTCATCCAGGCTTTTTTATTAAAATAGTAGCTAACGATTGTATCGGGATTAAACCGACCAAAACAGCGAGGTCTTTGAGTTTTATTAATAACCAGTGGCTTAATGTAGTCATCACCTGTTTCATTGCAACATAAAGCAATAGATAATCGATCCTTTGATTGTTTTTTACCTGCATTAGATCTATCACCAGAAGCTAAAGTTTTATTTGGCGGCAATTTATAAAACAGAGCTGTTTCATCCATATTAAATCTGTTCTTGGGTTCAAATTCATTTAATAAAGCTTTCAATCTAACTCGCTCTCGTTCAACTAGAGCTAAATCAACACTACCTGCTTCTCCGACTAGCGTTTTCAAAACAATTCCGTTACGCCGTTTAAAATTTGTGACCCAGCCGATTGAATATTTGAATACTTGTTCATTAATACCGAGCATTTGACCAAACTCTTGAGCCTTTTCCATTAACATTTTGTCATTGATTATAATATCACTTTGAGCTTGATTGAACCAAATAAACAGACAGCGTTCTAGCTCAGGATGGTGACATTCTTTTAAATTCTTAAATGTAGAATCAGCATCGTCTGAATGAAGCAATTTTTTAATATACTGAGGATTAAAAAGTCTGCTCATTGTTTGTTTAGTTATATGTTTGAAACCAAATTTTTTGGCAAACTTAGCAGCAATAAAAACATGAGTCTCTTTTGGATTGGCTTTAGCATATTGAACTATTTCAATTTTTTGCGAAATGTTTAAACGTTTCTTTTCAAGATTCATTTTGAAAATTAATACCAAAGAATAAAAGAAATAAAAATGGTGCTTTTAATTATCAATTTTTCTATATAGCATGGAAAATTAACATTTGAAAAAATATTCAATAAGACATAATTTAGGTCTCGAAAATTAAGTAAACTTTACATTAAAAGTCTCAGTTTTATTATAAAATATAGTCTCGATAATAAAAAAATTATCGAGACTCGAGTCTCGATAATCAATTTTTTTTTACGTGTAAAAGGATTTAAAAAATTCGGGAAACAAAAATTTATATAAAAAGTCTCGAGTCTCGATAATCGTGGGTCTCGATAATCGAGAATTCACTGTAATTGTTTAAATTTTATTAAAGGCTAATAGTGTAAAAGATGATGTTCAGAGAGCTAAATTACAAGAAATGATTAGACAAGAATTAGAAAAATGGGACGAGCCACTTTCGGTTACACCACAGCGCGCCAATTCAAGTAGAGCTGTAAGCCCGCTAACCCAGTCTTCGAGCAGTCTTGGTGGCATGCGCATAAAAAGTTCATACAAACAACAATAATTTTTAAATTTTTGTTCTTAAACTTGTAAAACACTAGTTTTTTTTTTAAAATCAAAAATTGGAAACAGGGCTAAATTAAATATTTTTTTGGTAGAAAAATTTTTTTATATTTTTAATTTAAAATATCTAGTCAAACAACCTTAACAAAAATTTAAAAATTAAATCAAATTTGTGCAAAAAGTTCAAATCAAGTCAAGTCACAAATAACTCCTTTTTTTTTATTTTGTCATTCGAAATGCTCTTTTTAATAATTAACTTTTACCCACAAGACTATCACATAGCAAATTAATGCCATACATACATAGCTTTATTTTCTGTCTACAAAGGAATTTTTTCAAACAAAAAGTGATTACTTAATGAATGTTTCATCTATGAATCATCAAATATTAAAATCGATAACACAATTTTTAAAATAATCTATTAAAATAAAGATTAACATTTAATTAAATAAAAAATCACTTATTTGATTATGAAGACCATTTAATTATTAAAAAAACGTTATTTTAATTTTGAAACTTTTTACGATATTTGAAATAATTTGAAATTAGAATAAATAAGTGCAAGCATTTTAGAAAATAATTTTAACAACAGAATTAGAAGATGCTGAACCTTTACAAAAAAAAACATAAGAAGCTCAGGTAGGACTTTTTTATTATTTACAAGATTGACAATCTTTTAAGATAAATTCAAGCGAATATGCTTGTCAAAACAAATGTGTTAAAAAAATTTTTACATGAATTTTTTGTGGCTATAAAAAATATTTTTGTGAATTAAAAAAAATTAAAATAGTTTTTTTTTTTAAAATAAAATTGTGGTATCAAAATTAATTAGCGCTAAATAAATTGATCTTGAACATTATTTATTTATTTTGCTAGATAAATAGATTTTGACTTCCCTCTTGTAAAATTGGTTGTCTAAACAGACCATCCCTCTTTTTATTGGTTATTGTAAACTTAAAATTCATTTTTTTACCCCTTTTTTTAAAAACTCATATTTTATATTTTAAAATATTTGATTCTTCTTCTATCTTCTACTCCCAGTGGAGCATAAGGCGTCCACACGTCCCCTAAATTCTACCCTATCCTTAATGACAATTTCTGCTTGTTTCCATGTGAGTTTCATCTCTCTCAGATCTCTTTCAACTGTTCTCCTCCAGGTCAACTTTGGTCTTCCAGCATTTCTCTTTCCTTGAGGTGTCCAAAATAGTGCAACTCTAGGAATTCTGTCTGTTGATATTTTAAGATCATGACCAAGCCACTTTAGTCGTCTTCTGCGTATAATGTTTCGGATTGGCTTGGACCTATTGTACAGCTCCTCATTTGTAACAACTTTAGGATTGAAGATTCTTAGAATTTTTTGCAATTGTTATGGAATACTTCGATCTTTTGAAGATCACTGTCAGTCATTCTCGAGCATTCAGATCCATACAACAATAAATATTTGACAAGACTACTATAAAGATGTAATTTAGTCCTCAGTCGAAGGAATGAAGATTTCTACATATGCCTTAGTTTGAAGAAAGCAGTTCTGGCCTTCGTTAATCTGTTTCGAATGTCTTCTTCTGAGTAACCATTTTTGCTAATCACGCTTCCTAGGTATGTAAAGCTATCGACGCATTTAAGATTTTTGTCTCAAACAGAAATTGGTGCATTGAGTTTTTTGTATATGCACATAACTTCTTTTTTTCGGGTGTATATCTCTAGGCCAACATATCCAGTGTTGCGTTTCAGCTTCTCGGTCTTTTCCCTCATATGGCTCTCCATCTGTGATATTAGGGCAATATCATCCGCAAAATCAAGATCTTCGAGATTTTCCATCTGACCCAGAGGCATTCCCTAGTTAATTCCAGTTCGCTGTTCTTCAGTACTTCTCCTCATTGCAAAGTCGATGAGGGTCAATCGACTAAATCCCTGACAAATCCCTGTCTTAATTTCGAAGTATTCGGAAGTGCTCTCCTGCAGGATTACGTTGCACTCAAAATTATCATAAAAAAGCTTTATAATATTTACGATTTTCTGAGGGATGCCGTACGATCTAAACCTGGCCCAGAGGGTTTCTCTATGAACACTATCAAATGCCTTCTTAAAATCGATGAAGTTGACAATAAGGGGTGCGTTCCATTCAATACACTGTTCGACGATGTTACGCAGTGCAAATATCTTATCAATGCATCCCCTTCCTCTTCTAAATCCGGCTTTTTCCTTGCGCAAGAGTTTATCAATCGAAGAGTATATACGATTGAAAACAATTCTGCAGAAAATTTTACCAGGAACTGAAATTAAGGTTATTCAACGCCAATTATCCCATTTCGAAAGATCACCCTTTTTCTATATTCTAACGATATGTCCTTTCGACCAATCTTCTGGAATAACCTCTTCGACCCAGAAAATAGGTCAAACAATACAGAGACAGATATGGCTACTAGATAACATTTTGAGAGACTAAAATATTGCTTACAGTCTGGTTAATCCAGACTTCACGCATAAGTGTAGCAATTATCATTGTTTTTATTATTATTATTATTGCTATTTTTTTCTTTTATTATAAACAAGAAAATGCATGTTTTAGATGAGACATGATTCGTAAATTTTCTTTTGAATGAGACCCACTTTTTTTTATAAAAAAAAAATAAACTAGCAAGTTTCTTCTATTTGAGGAAATACAGTAATTTTATACTGTGATTTAGACAACGCCTGTTTGGCGTTTATTGAATCAAATAATAATAAAAACAATAATAATAATAAAAATAAAATAATATATTTTGAAAAAAAAGTTAAAACAAAAAAATTCATTTTTCTAATCAAAAAGTGTCGCTTTTATTTTAAATGAATAATTACTTAATTAATTATGTTTGAGTGTTAGAGAGTATTAAAAACCAAACATTAATTGAAAAATATAGTTTTTAAAATCACGTTTTTCAAACTCAAGGTGACTATCAAAAAAAATTCTATTATAAAAATAAAAAAAAAAAATTTAACTTATTTCTAATATTAAATTAAAATTTAACTATGAATGATTTAATATTAATAGTAGGTGGTGGTCCAGCCGGCTATGGCTCAGCTTTGGCATTTCATAACAATGGCTACAAAAATATACTGGTACTTGAAGGCAGGTCTGATATGAATTTTGATTTGGAAAACTCTTATCCTGTTGGTTTAAATGTGCGAGGCAAAAATTCAATCAAATACTTGTTTAAAAATTCCAGCTTGACATCAGAAGTTGACAAGTTGGGTCTTAGAGTCGACGAATGGAAAATAACAGTAGGTCCTGGCTTGAATGTTGCCAATTTTCAATCAGGCTTGGTGTTTGGAACCAGCCGAGCCGAAGTTACACATGTACTGTACCGAGAGACACAGTGTCGAAATGGTGAAATAAAAATTTTGTTCGGTCACAAGGCAAAGTCATGTGATCTAGGCAAAAGAGAGGTTGTGTGCGAGACTAAATCTGGAGAGGAAAAAATTTTCAAAGCTAAATGTGTCGTAGCTGCAGATGGTTATCGGAGTAGAATAAGAGATTCATTGGCCAGTCAGGATACAAGTCTAAAGGTTGAGCAGTGGCCGTGGCTACTTAAATTTAGAGTTTTGCTTAGTGATGTTGAACCCAAGACAGATCTTAATCCGCACACTCATTACATACAAAACCAAATATACACATCGAAATTTCTTGATGGCAGATGGTCGGCAGGAATTTCTATAAAAGAGAACGCGCCCGAATTTTTGTCTTCAACAAATCCGTGCGATTCAAATGTAGAAGAATTGAGAAAATACTTGAGAAAAATGTTTCCAAAGTGTTTAGATCTTTTTTCAAATGAAGAATTAAAACGATATTTTTCTCGTTCAATTTTTTCTGGTTCTGTGACAAAAGTATCTAAATTAGTTGTTGATAGCTGGGCTGTTTTGCTAGGAGACGCAGCTCATTCGGCTTACCCGGCTACTGGCGAAGGCATAAACAGCGCAGTAGAAGATTGCATGATATTGCAGAAATGTTTGGAAAAAACATCCAATTTAGAAGAAGCATTGAGATTGTTTGATAAAGAAAGAATTGAAGATGCAAATGCTCTAAGTGACATTGCCTATGCTGCAACAAGACCAACGTTTAAGGGAAGTGTTCAAATGGTCATGTTGGGATTATTCAAGAAATTTACAGGTCCATCAAAAGAAGACTTGCTATTTGGAAAAGAGTCAGCCGTGACTAAAAGATATAGTGATATTGTGCAACATTGGAAGCAGCAAACAAATTGGCTTGGCGGACCCAATTTTCCCACAAACTAGTTAATTTAAATTTAATTTTAGTTTTTATTATTGTGTTCATTTTTAAATTGAAAAAAAAAATGTTTTTCAACAAAACTTTTATATAAAATTTTTTTTTCTTCTTGACTAAAAATTTTTTGTTCAATAAGCATCAACAAATTAAATAATTTATTTTACGAAAAAAAGAAAATTTTTGGTTTATTTAAAGTGAGGAAATATCACCTGCACAAGTTAGTTTTATGCCAAGAAGAAAATCAAAATACGTTAATTTATATGAAAAAAATTTTTTTTACATGCTAATAAAATTTAGTTCACATTAGCATAGTCAACTTAATTCAAAAAATTAATCTTTTGCCAATAAATGTTAAATAATTGCCTATAAAAAAAAATTTTTTTTTGTAAAAACAAGTTAAATCAATGCCAAAAAAAAGTTATTTTTGATAAAAAAATTAAAGTTAATCATTGTCTTTTTAAACAGCTGTTTTCCATAGATTTTTTACCAGGCTTACATTTAGGTTCAATAACGTCTTGTATGTTATGGGTAGGAATTTCGGTTAAACCCTGGTTAGCAGCTAAAGCAATAATGTGGTAACAGTTATAATTCTTCAAATAAAACCAGCAGTTACACTTGCTCTTGGTCCAGTCAGTGACGTCTAATTCGATTATATGTATTTGACCATTAATTTAAATTAATTTTTCAAAGTCTAAATTTTTGATCTTACTATATTGTTTATCAAAAAAATCTAGACTTAAATTCGTCCATTCAAAGTCAAATGCAAAATAAAAAAATTCTATTTTTGTTTTTTTTTCCTTATTCTCTCTTTGTGGAGCATAGGGTCATTACTTTTGATTTTCATTCAGGTCGATCTTTCGCCTTCACCTTCAACAACTGCAGTTAATCTAGTGATGCAGCTATGCGCGAATAAATTTAGGAAGATTCTTTACGATGTAAGAATGATTGGGAGATGGTGCAATCAATATCATTTAATGGTTCTGAGTTCAATTTTAAGCATCGATATCTACATATATTTAAACATGAGATACAAAGTCAATGATAATTGCACTTCTGTACAACTTTTAGAAAAATTCCAAAGGAGACCAGGAAACCTTTGGTATGCGTTGAAATACACTCCAACGAACAATGAGTCACGAAAATTTTATATACAGTCAAACCTCGATATAACGAAATGATCGGGATGGAAAAATGGATATTCGTTATATCGAATTTCGTTAAATCGAAAATTACATGTAAAAGGATTAAAGGAAAAAAGTCAGGTTTTTTAAATATTTATTTAAAAAAAAAAAAAATAATTTTTAAAATATTCATTAATTTTGGATTGTTTTACACAAGTTTTTTCTATTAGATAGTTTTCCATTGAGAATAAAAAATCAATATAAGGACTACAACCAGCATTTTCAGCTAAAAAAAAACTTTTTAGATCATTTATTTTTCTAAAGCTTCTTTTGAACCTATTCTTGGAATTTCTTCAGTTGCTTCGCTTTCCGAATCGCTTTCACTTTCTTCATCAATTTTATTTTTTTGTTTGATTGAGTCGATAATTTCTTGATCAGTCAATATCCCAGATGCCGGCCGATCTTGATCAATGTTGATGTACTCAAACTTGTCAAAATTCATTTTTTCAGAGTAAATCGTAATTTCTCGATATTACTTATCATTGTCATTAAATTCGTCATCATTGTCTAGTTCTACGAATAAATAGTATTGTTTTTTATTTCGTTATATCAAGGTATTTTATCCAATAAATTAATTAATTAGTTTGAAATTTTTGTTTCGTTATATCAAGATTTCGTTATTTCAAATTTCGTTATATCAAAAAAAAATTAGAATGACTTACATTATAAGTATTTCCGTTAATTTTTTTCGTTTCGTTATACCGCGACTTTCGTTATAATAGTTCGTTATATCGAGGTTTGACTGTATGTGGCAACTATGAAGCAAATTCACACTTTTATAAACTTAACTATAGTGTACATATATTTAAAAAAATTTTCAAAAACAGACAAAATTGCAATGCCATGTGAAAAAACCTCAATTATTAAATCAAGTATCTGTAAGATGATATCAAACTTTGGGCTGGGGAGGTACGGAGTGGACGCAGCCCTCTCAGTGACTTGTTTTTTTAAAAAATAAAATTTTTTAATTTCTTTTAATTTGAAACAAAATACATTCTGAAAAATCGGATTTACTTTTATTGAAAGATTTAAATAAAATTTTAATCATTCATTTTCATAAATAGAACAAGCTTTTATTAAAATGAAATAAAAAAAAAATTTAATTTTAAAAATTAAAAGACTAAATGCATAGTAATTATTTAAATATAAATTCAATCAGAATAAATTATTGGAAAATATAATTATGTAAAATTTTTTGGGAATGAAGCACGAAAACAATTTTCGTGGATAAAATTAAAATCGAAAATTATTTTATTTTATAAGCTAAAAATTTCAAAAGATTTTGAAAGTAAATTCATGTAAATTTATGCTTCAACTTTGAATTAAATAATAAAATCAGTTCTTTGATAATTAATTATAAGAAAAAAAAAAATTTTTTGTTGCTAAATTCATAAAGACTCATTCGTGGTGAATGCATAAATCGTGCATTTGTTCAATTAGACATTTTGCCATATTAAATATATATTCTTTTGCACATTGCAACACTATACAAATAGCTTTCAGCTTTAGAGCACTGATTCATTTTTTAAAATCACTAAAACAAAAATTCATTCATTTTACTTTTATTAGAAAAAAAAGATGTCTCTACAATGGACCTTAGTCGCTTCTTTTCTTTACATTGAAATAGCATTTGTCATATTACTACTTTTGCCCATCATTTCACCGACTCGGTAAGCTCATTATTTCTAAACCAAACTAACATTATGCTTTGAACCAAGATGGCAGTCGATTTTTAAGTCAAGTTTAGTCACCGGGCTGGCATCTTATGCCCGCCTCTACTTCAATGGTATTCTCATAGCTCTTGTTTTTCTATTGATTGACGCAATTAGAGAAATAACTAAACACAAGACAAAACTAGGACAAGATCAAATTACAATTAATGTGGAACAAATGAAAGAGTTTAGAGCTCAGCGAAATTTTTACATATCCGGAACGGCTCTAATACTTTGGTTGTAAGTTCAAATTAGCTCTCATGGACTGTCGATGATGATTAGTAAAAGGTTTGAGGTCTATTAGAAGTCCTGAGTCGGGAAATCTCGGATAATCAGGCAATAGACCAGAAGAGAACGAGTTTTAAGCTGAGACAGTTTTATTTTTTTTTCAAATTTAACTTAACTTTTTTTTTAAGTGTTCTTAAGCGTTTGATTGTGCTGATTCAAAGTTTGGCCCAGTTGAAAGCTGAGAATAAAGCTGTTTTGAAACAAGCTGAATCTGCTAGCAAAGTTGCCAGAGATTTGATGGAATCGTCGAAAAAAGACAATTCAGATTTGGAAAAAGAGCTTATGACCAAACAAGATGAAATTAAAAGCTTGAATAAAGAGCTAGAGGCTTCTAAAATTAATATTGAAGCCATGAAACGTCAATCTGAGAATCTAGCCAAAGAATATGACAATTTGAGTGGCGAACATTCTAAATTGACTAAAAAATTAGAACAATTGGAATATCAAAATCAAGGTGAAACCAAAAAAGATAATTAATAATCAACAAGTTATTTTAATTTATTTATTTATTTGAAAATTTTTAATATTGAAAATAGTTTTAGTTAATAAATATTTTTTTAAAATGTAAATCAATTTTTATTTAATTTAAGCAAAAAAAAAAACTTTTATTTTTTTGCTTGTCTAAAAGACTCATCAGTAAGTATAAGCTAATTAATATTAACACAATTCTGGAGAGTATTTTTTTCATATTTGTTTCTGATAATAAATTTAATCATAAAAATATATTTGATTAAATACAAATATATGGATTTCTAAGTGTCTGGATTTCCATTGAGAGCTTACCCCAATAATTAATAAATGGAGCTGATTATTATTGAACAGATAGCAAAATGAAGTTAAACACAAAGAAATGTGATAATATTTTATATTTTTAAAATATATTTGAAATACAATTAATACTTTTATTTTATCTTGTTTTGATTATGTTTCAGAGTTGTTTAAAAGTCACAAGTCTCAAGTCAAGTCCAAATCAAGACTTTTTTTTTCTTTTTTTTTTTAATTTTTAAATTTTTTTTTTAATTAAAGAAATATTTTTTTTTAATTAATAAATATTTTAAATAAACTTAAATTTTTATTTTTTTACCTTTTTTTTGGCAGCCCGTATATTTTAGAAAAATAAAAAAGTCATGACTTGGACTTTTTTTTGGGACTTTTAAACAACTCTGTTATGTTTTTACACTTATTTTTTATTTTATAAAAGAAGCCATCCAAAGCTTTGCCATCTGATTTTATTTGTGTATATTTAAAAAAATAAAAATTAGAGTGAATAGTTTTGACTTAAATGGACTTATTGCTTTTCAGCATTGAGCTCTTGATAGAATAATGACCTTCTTTTACAAAATCATAAACAACGAAAACTCACCAGCTCAATTAAAAGAACAATTGGTTACAAATTAATTTTAGGTCTATTATTAATTGTATTTTATGGTTTATGGTTCCAAGATCTAAAACAAAAAGTGGTGAAAACACATTTGGTTATGTTTATTCAAAGTTGGGCGAACAAATTCATAATTGACAGATTATTGATTAAATCTAGAAATTGAAAAAAAAATTGCACACTAGCTTTAGGAGGTGACTTTGACAAACAGCCACACTATAGATTTTTTTTTTTCATAATCTTTTTTTCTTGACCCAAAACATTAAAGAACAGATAAATAGGAAAAGAAAAGTGTGTGGTTTGTTCTTCGACATTGCCAAGGCGTTTGACCGAGTTTGGCATAATGGATTAATTTACAAATTAATTAAAATAGGAATCCCAATGGAATTAATAGGCCTAGTAAAGTCATTTCTTTCCGAAAGATTTTTCTCAGTGGACGTTGAGGGAGAGAAAAGCATAAATTTTCCTAACTGGTGTCCCTCAGGGAGCTGTTTTGAGTCCTCTTTTATTTACTATTTTCATCAACGACCTACCTACTAATAATAAGCAGAATCAAACTTATTCAATTCTATTTGCAGACGATCTGGCTACAATCTTCACTTATAAGAAAGGTGGTAATAAAATAAATAGAGAGATAGAAATCTACCTCTGTGAATTGGAATCTTGGCTCTTCAAATGGAGACTAAAGATGTCAGTTCCCAAATGTAACTGCATAGTCTTTTCGAGAACAAGTAAAGGAAATAATTCTCTCAATCTTTTTATGAATAATCAACAAATACAGCAAGCGAAAGAAGTTAATTTTTTAGGCTGCATTTTAGATCAAAATTTAAACATTAACCATCAGATAGAAAGGAAAAAAAGAAAAATGTGCACAAAGACTGAATATTATAAAGATCCTTTCACACAAATCATGGAAGCTGAAAAAAAAAACACTGATAGGAATTTTTAGATTCTTAATTTGATCGATTATAGATTAATCTTTTTTTGTTCTTTCGACAATTTCTAAAGCTACAATTTCAAAAATTCAAGCTATACCGAACAGAGCAATTTTGATCCAATTAAAAGGACTTATCCATCAATAATTGATGCCAAGTCTAAGTCAGGCTTGAGCGATGTATGTATAAGAATTTACGAGATTAATATCAGATATATTTATAAAGCAATAACTCACAATCGGTTGATACAACCAGACTTGGGCAAAAGTCAAAAAAAAGAATAAAACAAAGAATAAAACAAAAAAATTTAAAGTCAAATGACTTGTGACTTTACTTTAACTTGATGACTTTTGCCCAACCCTGGATACAACAACTCGTTTATGAATATATAGAATGTACTAGCAGTATAAGGAGAGAAGGTTCTAAGAAAACTCCTCTCTGTATACTTTCACCTATCACATTTATGTTTCTTAAATCAGATCTTAATCTAAGTGATAAATTTGACATTGATTATGAGCCACAATTATTATCCTTTTCTCATATCTTTTAAACAACTCTTTATTAGTAAAATTTAATTCTTAAAAAATTAGAATCTGAAACTATGTTTTTCTTTAATTCACTTATTTTTTTTTTATTTTTTTTTTAATTTTATTTCTCTTATTTTAATAAACAAAACCCTGAAGGGTTAGGTTTTAACAAAAAAAAAAAAAAAAAGATAAAAAAATTTCAGTAAATGAACACCTTTTTTTTTACCAAATTTTGACAAAATTTTTCTCCTATACAACTTTTTAAAATGGTAGGTATATGCAGGCGTCAAAACTTAGATTTATAATACAGTATGTTGCAAAAGTTTATTTATCTTAAATTGTTTATTTGTTGTATTTTACGAAAAATTGAGTGCAAAAGAAAAAAAATAAATGCACTAATTTGTAGAATTTTTTTCTCTCTACAATTTGATATATGACACTCGGCATAAAAATATAATTTACTTTTAAATATTTATAAAGAAAAAGCTTCCTATAAAAAAATAAAAAATAAAAGTCGGTGCAAAAGTTTAGAAATTCGGCTAATCCTAAAGTTTTAGCAATCATTGCGACCTTTTTTCACACCTTTATGATTAATTCTTAAATAGCTTCTAATTTTGATTAAATTGTGCTCTTAAACTGCTTAAGATAAATACTCTCCAACTACTTAGGTCCTTTTAAAATAATAAAAAATTTTAATTTTGCCAAAAAATTACCAAAAAATGGGTAAAAAAAACGTCTCTAGCCCACTAAAATGGCAGATCGTGGGTTTGCTAAAAATAGTGGTTAAAGATTCCGACTGAGTACGTACAAAAGTTGATTGAATCTATGCCAAAAAGAGTTTTGGCTTGTTATAAGGCCAAAAACAATTCTTTTGTTAACAAAAAAAAAAGATTTCTAAACTTTTGCAGCATACTGCATAAAAATACATTTTATTATCATTTGACGAACATTGTGGTTAGCCAATGGTGTTTGAAAAAATGAACAAGTTTTTTATTTTTTTTTATTGTTTTTAAAAGTTATTTTTATAAAAGATAAATTCAAAACTAAATTTTTAATAGATTGTCAATTATGTTTTTTCAAAAATGAATCCTCGACAGGCCATTTCTCTAGCTATTTTGGCAATGTTTTTGCAGTCATCAATCCCACTGTGATGTCGTCCATCCAAAGTTAGATCTTGAAAAATTTTATCTCCAAATAAGCCTCTTAGTTTAAAAATTTACTCAGCATTTTTAGCATAGTCGGCATCCCTTTGGGAAAGTGGCCAGTCATTTGTGCAAATGACTTTTTTATATTGATCCAATTTTTAAAGTAATTCGAATAGTTTATGTTAAAATATTTGCACTGTGAAGGAAGCATTGATTTCAGGTCCCAATCACCACATGTTAAGAATATAAAATTAATTGGCTTATTTTCTGAGTCGAGTTTTAGATCATTTTTAGATTTGATCCATTCATCTACCATCTAACCAAAGAAGAAAAATTAATAAGAAAAAAAATTGACAAAACTTTTTAATAGCTTTTACATTCAAGCATTCAGTAATGTTTGGCTTTCCATTTATCATATCTTGAGTTATACCGGTTAACTTAATTATAAAATAAAGAATAAAAATATAAATATGAATTATGTAAGTTCTTCAAAAAAGATCATGTTCAACTAATCTTCTGAAACAATAATTGAAAATGGCCAATCTAATGGGTATCCCGTATATGTCATAATTTATTGTATCCATTTTTTCTTTTGTATTTTTTTTTGGGATTTTTTTTTTCACTTAATTTTTTTTTTTGATATTATGATCTTGGATTGATGACAAATAAAAATTTGAAAAAAAAAAACGCTTTTTTTTATTTTCCCGCCTATTATATATGCAAAAACAATTCTTTTGTTAACGAAAAAAAAAAGATTTCTAAACTTTTGCAACATACTGTATTTTAGAACTAACAATCACTGGAGCACCAACAATGTCGGCAAGGAGAAATTCAACAAGGTCAATTTACAGTAATTATGACATATAATCTAAAAACATTTTTGATGTAAATATTAATAAAAAATATCAAATTAAATGAAGATTTTTTGTTTGTTTGATTTTGAAAATTTAGATAAAAGTCGAATCATTAATTTAAACACTTGTCAAATTTGGAATAATTCAATTCAATGGGACATTTAATATTTACTCTGATACTAGACGGATGCTTTTTTCATTTGGCTAAAAATGTTTGAAAAAATTTTCTGAAAAAGGTCTTGTCAAAACTTATGAAAAATATGCATAGTTTAGAAAGGCTTATAGATTTTTAAAGTGTTTGTTCCTATAAAAGATACAATTAATTATTTCACTGGTCTATTATAGTGTATCTTAGGATATTTTTAAATTAATTATATTGATTCAGTAATCAAAAATACATATATTCGAGAAGTCCAGGGGTATAGTTTTGAATAATGGGACTTAAGATAAAAAATTGAGCTTAAGGTTTTTTGCTCTTGCACAATATTTTGTTATCATCCTAGCATCAACAAATTGGTTCATCATTTGTTAAAAGAACAACACTTGAAAGACTTGAGAGAGAAGATAAAAGCTGAGCATTTCCTATAGATAAATCAGAAATTAAGATAATAAAATTATTTTAAATATTTAATTAAATTAATCTAGATTTTTTTTTTTAAAATAAATAAAACTTCAATATAAATGATACAATTACCTGATTTTTTAATTTCAGTTATACAATGTTTTAGACTTGACTCGAGTAATCTCAATACAATTGTCTCAATTGGTTTGATAAAGTTAAAGTCTTTGGACAAACGATAAATCATAGAAAAAATTTGAAAACGTTCCTGGAAATAAAATTTTTAGTGATGCTAGTTTTTTTTTGTTGTTTTTTTAAATTTATTAGTTAAAATACCTTCCAATCGTCAATAGACGAACCTTGTATACTTTCCCACATCAATTTGTTAATTAAATACAAAACTTTCTCAAATAGTTCATCTATTCGTTGCTGTTTTAACAACAAGAGTTCTTTTTTAGACTCGTTATTATTGGCGCCAGTTGAATCAAAATCTGGCGATGAAAAAGAAATCGAGTCTTCTCTTTCTATTTTAGAGCAATTTTCATACTCGTCATTTGAATTTGTCTTGGCTATTTTTTTCACTCTGACATTATTTTTGTTCTTATTCAAAGTATCTTTAGCTGCATTCTTCTTTTGTATTTGACTCGGTGTCGATGTCAAAACTTCATTTTTTTCCAATTGTTTCTCATTCGAATTGGTAATTTCAATGTTTTCCCAATCAGCCGTTTCGTTGTACAAATTGGTCATTTCATCACTTGATCCATTGATCTTGCTTGAAGAGGAGACCACAATAGGCGGCAGATTGCTGGCCGCATTTGTCTCTTCTTTTCGCTTAGAGCATAAAAACTGGCAAATTATGTCCTGCCAAGCGGGAGTTTGAGTCAAATAGCGAACACAGCTTGGATTAATGCGCAAATATTTGAATATTTCATCACAAGCGTCTATTCTTGCTTTGATCAACACATCAACATCGGCAATAAGCTGAACTGGAGTGAATACAAGCATGCCTAGTATGTGCCATAGATTGTCATAGTTTTGCATTAAATTTTCATCTGTGAGAAAATTTCTCAATAGTTCTAGTGGAAGACTTGAATTGAAACAATTGATGCTGCAGTAGTAGTGTGCTAGTTCAGATGTCATTTTGCTAATTAGGCCTGCATATGTACCGCACTCATCTAGCCGAATTCTGGCCTTGTTTTTTTCATATACTTTTTTTGATTTTAACAAAATTCTAAAAAATTTGACAAGCTTTTGTTGTGTAGTGTAGCTTAAGTCTGTTTGAACAAATAGTGAATACATGCCATCGGCCATGTTGGGTTCGAAAAGAAGCAAAAACAGTTGATCATTAGAATTTGGAGCTTCCAAAAGAGCTATCAGTAGGTCAAGCAAATCGTTTTGTAAATGTTGATTTTTAGTAATGCTAGCAAAAGAAATCATTGCGTTCAATTCGTTTATTCGTATGTCTTTTTGAGCGTAGTATTTAATCAGACCAAATAGAGAATTTCTCAAGTTTCTTAGGTCGTCTTCATCGATTTGATTCGAAAGCGCCTGATTTGATTCAGCCAAATAATTGGAGTTTATTTCAACTTGAGAATTGACATGGCTTTTACTATTGCCAAAATATGTTTTTATTATATCTAAAAAGTACTGAATGCCATATTTTTTTCTAAAATATTTTTTTTCATCTTTAATTATTGTCGATAAGTATTGCACATGGCCGATACGAATTTCGTATTCGGCTTTATTCCATATACGAAAATCAAATATCAAATAATCGTATATTGAATTAAGCAGTGGTTGATTTGCTAGTTTTTTAGCTTCGGTAACGTATTCTTGGCAAATGCGCAAAAAGTTAATATCTATTAGTTTTCTTGGCAATTTCTGAACCAAAAACCCCAGCAATGGCAGGCCATTATTTCTTTCCAATCTGTCTTGAAATATTTCGCTATTTTTCAGTAAATAACGCATAAAATTCAAAATCAATGAAGCTACATTTTGTTCTAACTCTGAGTCTAGAAAAAAATATATTATTAATAAAAACTTAAATATTATTTCTTCACAAAAATAAAATATTCACTGATTATATTAATATCAAAGGGTCTACCTAGTACCCACAATAAGAGTTGTTTAAAAGTCACAAGCCTAAAGTCAAGTCCAAGTCCGAACTTTGAAAAGAAAAAAATCTATAAGTTTTAAAAGTTTTTTTTGTTTTAAAAATGTTATCAGAGGCTGAAAGATTGGCTCTACAGAATAGGGTCAAAAATTTTTTTGTAAAAAATCCGGAAATTTCAAAGGCTGATGCTGCGAATCACTTTATCCAAGAAGGGATTTGTAAAAAGACAGCATATAATTATATCAATCGAGAGCTAGAAGGTCAAGCTTTACAAATAAAAAAAAATCAGATAATTCTTCGACATGGGACAAGGCAAAATTAGCCCAACTTAAGAGGTTGACAAACAATCGAAAAGGTGTGAGTCAAAGGAAACTTGCTAAAAACTTCAAAGTTAACCAGTCAACAAAAAGTCGGCAACTGGCTAAAATGAAAATTACTTATCGTAATGAAATGCCCGGTAACGCTGGATATTATACGGATAATAAAGAAATATGTCCAGAAGATGTTCGTTTTGCTGGAAAAGAAAAATTTCCAAAGAAAATTCTCTCATGTGGATCGCAATTTCTGAACGTGGAATGTCTAAGCATTTGTTTCGTTCTTCTAAATCAACTGCTATATGTTCTAATGTGTATATATAAGAATGTTTGGAAAAACGGCTTCTTCCATTCATTGAAAAGTATCATAGCGATCATAATTACTTGTTTTGGCCAGATTTAGCAAGTGCTCATAGGTCTGCAAAGACTATTTCGTAGATCTATGAAATGATTTATTATGTTCCGGTGAATATGAATCCTCCAAATGTTCCGAAAGCAAGACCAATAGAAGACTTTTGGGGTGTTTTGGCACAGAATGTTTATGAGGGAGGTTGGGAGGCAAAATCAGAAAAAGAATTAATCAAGCGCATTGAATCTTGCTTAAAAAAATTTGACTTGAACTTTTTACAGTCCCTTATGTCGGGTATTAAGACTAAATTGAGGTCTATAGCCGACAAGGGTGTACTGTCCATATATAAAAAATAATTTTTAAAAGTTAATTAATAAAGCTTTAAATAGGAAAAAAAATTTTTGATCTGGCTCTTTTCTTTCTTTAATTATGAGGATTTGAATTTTGTGTAACTAAGCATGCATCACCCGTTACCCTCATGTAAAAACTTTTCACCACAAAAATAATAAAAATCATAAAAAAACTTCTTAGCACAAAAATTTTTGACAATTTCCAGTCGAAGCTAAACAATTTAAAAAGTTTACAAAACCAGATGCAAGAACTGAATTAAACAGTCAAAATCCATGGCGCATTGGGATAATTTTTTATGGTAAAAGTTGGTAAAAGATTGTATGATTATATAAATTATAGAAACGATTTGAAAAAATGTGAGTGTAATGGAGTTATTGTGCTCACTTATTTGCCATACAGTCACTATTAAAGAATGATCAATTTATTAATAAAACTAAAATGGAGCGCCCCAAGAATTCTGAAAAGATTCTAGTTTATGAATCAATTTAAAATTTAAACTTTTTAATATTTAACTTTGACTCTTACTTTTATAATTATTTTTGGTCAGATATTTTTTATTTAATATAAATCGAACTTATTGTCTATAATAAATATTCTCATTAATCTAATATTTTTTTATTCACCACAAAATTATTGTGTTTTTAAGTCATTCGTGTTGAAAAGATTCATGATTGTGGGTAACAGTTTTTCGTTTTTGTTTGTGGTGTATCAATTATCTCTAATATCAAATAATTTTTGAAAATTTATTTTCATAAAAAAGCTATAGATTATCGTGAAGAATCAATGACTGAAATTACTTCTTATCAGGAAACTTCTAATATAATGAAAAAAGCATGCGTGTTGTTTATGGTATTGTGAATTTTAAAAAACAAAAAGAACAAAAAATTTCTTCCTTTTTTGAAAATTAAAATTTACTAAAATAAAATGTATTTTAAAAATACTGTAACACACTTTGTTTTACCTTTTTTACCTAAAATAATTTTTCTAATGTAAATAAAAGACAAAAAATAAAACATCAATAGATTTAAAAAAATAAAAAATTTTTATTTTAGGTAAAAAGGTAAAAATAAGTGTGTTACAGTATTTTTAAAATACATTT
The DNA here is from genome assembly GCA_006352455.1 of Brachionus sp. 'Tiscar'. Taxonomy (NCBI): domain Eukaryota; kingdom Metazoa; phylum Rotifera; class Eurotatoria; order Ploima; family Brachionidae; genus Brachionus; species Brachionus sp. 'Tiscar'. The sequence goes on from VANL01000619.1 coordinate 18,994, forward strand.
TATTTTAGTAAATTTTAATTTTCAAAAAAAAAAGTATGTTGCAGTATCAAAAAAGTAGAAATTTTTGTTCTTTTTATTTTTGAAATTCATAATACTGTAATTTAAGTGGAGATTTAATGAAAAATATAATTTAAATTTTGGTCAACAAATATTTTGACATTTTGAACTTGTTACCCATTTTCCACTAGACCCTAACTATCGCATTGTGAATTCGTAGAAAAAGAAAAACAAAAGTCTGAAATTGGAATTCCTTATTAAAAATATGAAGAAGATGTAATTTAGTTTTCAAAATTTACGAAGAAGATTATTAAGTGGCGAATTTTAGCCTATACAAATATTAAAGAAACTAGTGGCAAAAAAAAAAATTCCTTTCCACAGTTGTTTAAAAGTCCCAAAAAAAAGTCCAAGTCATTAAAAAAAAAGTAAGTCTTTGACTCGGACATTTTTTTAAAATTTTTTCAAAAATAACCACCTGGGACGACAAAAATATCAGTTTTTCACAACAGGTAGGAATTTCATTTGTCCTTGATTCTGACTGATAGATTCCCGATGCTATTTATTTGGCTGAGTTTACTGTGCCGGAAATTAACTTGTCACATCAAATGATTTAAAAAATGATTTAATATCATTTTTTTAATTTTTCCTCATTACCGGCAGATATCAGCTATTATCATTTGATATCAGATAATATCAGCTGAAAAAAAATTTGTATCTAAATCTAAAAGTATGTATATAATTTTTTTCAGTTAATATCAGCTAATATCAGTTGATATCAGATGTTATCAAATGATATCATATGATATGATGTGACAAGTTAATTTCCAGCACTGTAATTTAAAAAAATTTAAAAGATAAAAGATTTTGACTCGGACTTTTTTTAAGAACTTGGACTTTACTCAACTCTATTCCTTTCTAATCCAAATTTCTGCTTTTTTACTTTACTTTTTTCAGTAGATCATAAAATTGCTCTGTGAAATTAGATAAATATGAAAAATAAACTTTTGATAAACCAAAATAAAGAATTTAAATAAAATTTTTCTTTTTTTTTTAAAGTTTTTTTAATTAGAATTTGTAAGAATATTTTCAGAGTTTAAAATGATTAAAAGACTTAAAAAAGACAAAAATTTTTTCAGAAAATTTAATAAAGGGTTTATAACGGACAAACAATAATATAGAGACATGATATAATCAAAAGGAATGGAATTTCGATTGAAAATGGATACATTCGATTTTTTGGATCAGCTAATTCAAAATTAAAACTAAAACGAAGTAAAAAAAAAGTGATATCTAAATGTATAAATTTTCTTTTCGTTAATTTCAATGAATTATTTTTAAAAATTCTTTTTTAGAAAATGACTTAATTTTTTTCTTAAAAAATTTTTCTCTAATAATAAACTTAATTATTAGGCACTTATTAAACTAAAAAATAAATTGTTTACCATCAAAAAGTGATCTTCTAACAATTGTATGACTTTTTTTTTGCATATTATCAGTTTGAACACTAGCTTTTAATTTTTTTGAATTATTAATCCATTCATTTAAGACCAAATCAATGTAATCATGATTAGATGATAAATAATTAAGAAGCGGATAAAATATATGAACACTTCCGATTGAATTAAGCGATTCTTTGAAATTAGTGCACGAAACTTTTTCTCCACTAAATGTTGCAACTATTTTGTTAGCAGACAAGTCCAAACAAGTGGACTCAACCGTGCATTTGGCGTCAAAATGAAAAATAAATTTGCTTTTTAGATCACTTAGCTCAACAATGTCAAGCCAATTGACTGCAAACTGGTTTGGTCCTATTGTATAAAGCAATTTAGCTTGTGATTCACTTAGAATATCATGAAGAACAAAACAACAACTCAATTTTCCCACCAAGCTTGTGGACACATCCCAAACAGTATCTTGTGAACCAGCAGGTATTGATGCCATATTTAACATTTTGTCAGAGTTTTTGTTAGATGCACCGAAAACATTTTTTAAATTGATTAATGGAGCAGTTAAAACGGGAGCCGAAAAGCCCCAATTTTGACCAACTGGTCGGCAACAGGACCCACAAATTCTAATATTACTTAAATCATTAAAATTAGGCAGTTTAAAATTTGTCTCATTTTTTAAATATCCATCAATGTAAACTAGCAATTGACTGTATCCAAAAGGACCTTTGGCTGGAGCATGCACAATTGCAATTGAATGCCACGTGTCACCGTTTTTGTCTGCTGACATGTCAAAATTTAACTCTCTTATTTGAACAGTGGTGAACTCTTTTTTATTGCATAGGCCAATAATTAAACTAGAGAAATCTGACGAAAAAAATGCCTCAAAGCCTTGACCATAATCGTTGTAAAACGAGTACAATTGGCGTCTTTTTTTTGCTAATTTTACACTCAATTTTAACCAGCAGTGAAAAGTAAATGCATAGCCAGGCCACTTCTTTATGCCTTCTACTCTAATACCAGAATTTTTTTCGCTAAAGTCAAAAAAATATTTAGCTTGTTGACTATTTAAAATCTCATTTGAATTGCTCATAGAATTGGTATTTCCTTGTTCTAATGGCTTCTGTCCGATCAAAGCTAAAAGATCACTGTTCAGGCCGATAGAAGTGGTGCTCTTTGCCCATTGAACAAAACAACGAAGTATCTGTAGTCCATATGGAAATCTATGCTTTGGCTGGAGCAGCTCGACCAGGGATTTTAGCTCGAAATGGCTTATTGAGCACTTTCCCAAAATTTCAATTGTTTGAAATATTTTGTCGATTAGTTGGATGGAAAATTTCTCATGGTGATACAAAAGATGAATTATTCTACACAACAAACTGTTTTGGCATGATCTGAGTTGATTGTCAGAATTACGAGTCGACAGACGGACTATTTTATCAAAGAGAACTAGTTGAGCATCCTCGTCCAAAGAGGGCAGAAGATTGATTTCCGATATGGCCAATTCTAAGCTAATCGATTCGTCTGATTGATGCTCTTTTTCACATGACTTGTAAAATGCGCTTTCATTTTTTTCACATATCTTTTTATTTTTTGAAAAAAATTTTCTAAAAATTTTTTTTTTAAATTTTTTTTCAATAATGTCATACCATCTTAGAAAAATTGCGATTCAAACACTACAGCTAGTACAACATGAGTATTTTTTTACATACAACAATTATTAAATATATTTAAAAAAAATTTATCTATTTTAATTAATTTTTGAAATTTTTTTAAAATTTTATATTTGCAAACAAATATTTTAGAATTTGAAAGAATTATGGAAAAATTATGAGTATGTCATTAGTTCTATTTTTTTTTGTAATGCTAAATAAGAACCAGATTTTTGTCTTATTATACTAATAAAAAAATTTTTTAAACTTATGATTTTCTATAAAATAAAAATTTCACTAAATGCATAATTTTTATTTGTTTTTATTTAATTTAGAAATTCAAAATTCAGAACATGTTTTTCAATGTGGCTTATTTTTTAAAATCTATTTGTGTCATTTTGTGTTTTATAATGAGTAAATTATGGCATTTAGTTTAATGAACTCATCTAAACATCAAGAGTATGTTTTAATTTTAAAAAAAAAGAACTAAATTGAAACAAATTAATTAGACAAAAAGTTGGATTGATTTTTTTCTTATAGTTAAATCAGCAAATGGTCGTAAAAAGCAATTACTTATGGGGTTTACCAATTAAAAAAATGTGTTCCTTATAGAATTTCACATGCTATGTATCATTCAAGTGCTGTTCATTCTCTAACAATTCTTCAAAAAGGATATTTAGCTAGTTGATCAGATGATTCAACAATTATAATTTGGAATTTAGAAAATGGAAGGGTAAAAATGACTCTTAATGATCATTCAAGTTCAGTTTATTCTCTAACAATTCTTCAAAATGGAAATTTAGCTAGTGGATCAGATGATTCAACATTAATGATTTGATGCTGATTTTTTTCATATCATATTTAGAAAATATTATTACTTTTTAAGATTTCTAAATTATATTTATTAATTGACTAATTTTTATTATTTATTAATTTGTATTGAATGTAATAATTACCCTATTTATTTTACTAGAATTTTCCGCTTCCGGTTTCAAATGTAAATAATTTTAAAAATTTGCTCTTTTTGCTCAAAAAATTTAAATGCGCAATTTCATTGCATTGCATATTTGCAATTTTTTTAAATTGAATTTGAAAGTTTTAAAAAGTTAAAAAAGTGTGCCACACTTTTTTAACTTTTTAAAACTTATAGTGCAATGCAATAAAAATGCGCATTTAAATTTTTTGAGCAAAAAGAGCAAATTGAAAATTGAGCAAAAATTTTACTTTGCCTTTATTTTATTATTTATTATATGTCTAATCTTTTAAATTATTTTTTTTAAATTTAACTTGTTAAAAATTAAAATATATATCAGTTATCAGTTTGTTAGCGAAGCTGCTAAAAAGAGATCTTATATATATGTTACACAAGATCACTAATGGTATTTACAGGAAGGAAATGAACAAAATACAAATTAGATCGTATCTTAACAACTGAAAGAGAACAGGAACAAAGAACAGTTGTTAGTTCGATGGTTGATTTGAATCAATGATTATTGTTTAGGTACTGAATGTACAAGATGTAATTGAAGTTACTTTTTGGACATTGCAATATGTGCACACTTAGTCAGTTGTTGCATTTTGGACCCAATAAATTTTCCATGAGCAATTTTCAATTTTTTTTGGGGTTAAATTTTTTATATAAAAAAAGTAATTTTTGTGATTTCACATTTTAATAAATTTATTTTATGTGTTTTTCATCATTTTTTCTTAATAAAAAAATTGATGCCTCGATCATATATTTTATGTATTTTGAATATGCAGTTTGTGTCAAAAAAACAGCATTGATTCACATGATGGGATCTGCCAACGGAAGCCACACAAGCTTTTACCATCTTTTTACAGTGTACCAGCTTTTTCACTAATAGAATATTTTATGAATGAAATGATTAAACTCTGGAATTAATTTAAGCTTCAAAAGTGAACCAATTCAAAAAAAGATATGATAATTTCAAGTCTAGTGCTAAAAAGACTTGATCATCCACTAAAATGTAATCGAAATTTAAAAAATAAGCTTTATTTTTACCTTCTAATAAAGATGTCATTTTTTTTCTAAATTTAGATTAATTGAAAGTAAGAATTTGTTTTAACGAAGGAAAAATTTGATGAGTTTTTTTAGTCTAGTTTGTTTTGATTTAAATTGGCCAAAAAGCTTCTTGTTTTTAAATCAGCTTGTCTAATAGGTTCAGGAATTCGAGTATTTTTGATACAAATTTTCAAAATCCACAAACAAGTCTCCCAGCTAATTTTATTTCCAAGTGATACATAAATCGGATTTTTTGATAGATCAGTTGATCTGTAGCAAAAGCCCAAAAGAGAGTCATCGCCCTCTATTTTACTTCTCAACTCAAAATAATCACCAGCTTTTTTCAGCTCATTTTCTATTCTATTTTTGTGCTCTTGATTTTTTTCCAAGCCATATACTTGATAAAGTTTTTTGCTTACACCAATAGTCGGTGTATCACTAAAGAAGCCAATATGACAAGCCAGACCGAATTTATTTCCGTGCAAAATTCCGTTTCCATCAATAAATATACACTGAGGATAGTATTCAGGTTTCAATTGTTTGAGTTTTTCTAGCCTCTCGAGCAAAAATGGCGCTTCTCTGTAAGCCAAATATCCTGGTACATATGGCTGTTCCATAGTCACAATTTGCAGGTCTTTGTACACACATTTAAAATCATTTACTATGTCAAAAACAAAAAGGCCTACACAAGCGGTGTCTTTGTCTTTAACAAATGAAATGTCTAATCCGGCTACAAATCTTAAATGGTCATTTTGAATATTTGAATATTCTTCTAGATTGAAAGCGATTTTTTTATTTATTTGCCAAGGTTCAGTGTCATAAAGCTTTAGTTTTTCTCTATTTTCAGTTTGTTCTTTGTGCCATTTGTCTATCAAAGCTGGATTAATTGTTTCTATCACGTGATTTTCTTCTTGGTTTTCTGAAAAGCTAATTTCAGCACAATCTTTAAGCATTTTAAAAAATTATAATATTTTTCAATTTATTATGTTTCTAGCAAATATTCAGAGATTTTGATTAAATTAACTTTTTTTGTTAAATAAAAATAATTTTCACCTGTAATTGAACATTTTTTTTTAAAATTAATTATCAAAATTATTTTCTGGACACTTTAAGAATATGAATTTAAATACTTAAGTGCCGAGTGCGATTCGGGTACAAAAAGCAAGAAAGTTAAGTTAATTGTCAAATTAACTAAATTTTTATTAAATTGAATTTTAATTCTTGTAAAAAATTTTTTCATTTTTCATCAAAAGAGCATTTTGAGTATTGGCTTGCTATATGCCAAAGGCGGACATTTCAAAAATTAAATTGTAAAAATTTCTAAACTTTTGAACCTTTTTTTTCTTAAATTAATTTTATCTCTTTTTATCTTTTTGTATTTTTAAGGGTGTTTTTTTCAGAAATTTTTTTATGTTTTTGGATTAATGAAAAATAACAAATAAATAAAAAAGCCGCTTTTTTTATTTTCCGGCCTATTTTATTATATTTAGGGTTTACACAATTTTTTTTTTATAAAAAAAAATTCTTAACTTTTGCAACATACTGTATTTTAAGACTAAATAAAGTTTATTGAAATCAATCAATTTCTTTTATTAATTTAATTGAGTATAAATTGAAGTGCCGAAAAGGAGGTTTATTACATATAAAATAATAAGTTTTAACTAACTTGGTTGCACTTAATTTATCTAAAATTAATTTTTTAATTTTCTTGTTAGATCAATCAAATCTATTGAATTTAAATTTAATCTTATTGTAGTAGAAAAAATAGCAAGTTATAAAGATAAAATCGTTAAAAATATCAAAGTTTTATAACAGCAAAAGAAAATTAAACGTAAATTCAGTATACTATTTACAGTTATTCTATTATTTTAGACTTTTTTAAATTTAAATTAAATTTTGAATTTTTTTGTTACTTTTGTTAAGAAAAGGTAGTATAAATTTGAGAACCTGTAGAATAGTAAAATGCCAATATTCCCACGATTTCCTTAAAATAATTTGATATTATTTTAACAACCAAATGCATCAAAAAATAAGCTTTAATTTTTTTGATTTAAAAAATTAAATAAAATTTTAATTTTAGAATCTTTTTTATTTTAAATTTGATATAGAAAGCTTATATACTTGCTATTATAGACGCGCCAAAGTTCGCGCTTAAATCCTTGCACCGTAAACCGTAAACCTGCATCCTAAATCCAAATTTGTCACCACCTTTGGATACGGGCGCAAGTTCTACCAATTCAATAGAATGCCATTCGGACTATCGATAACCCCCTATATCCAACAAATGATGCTCAACTGCTTACTAAAGTTTATTAAAAAATACACAAAGTACACATACGGGTATCTGGACGACCTGATCATCGCTCACAGTGGCAAAGATAAGCTCCAAGATTTTTTTACTGACCTTAGGGCAAAACTAAAGATGGCAGGTTGGGTGGTTAACACCAAAAAGTCCGTCCGGTAAAATTATTAACTTTTCTTGGAGCAAATTGGGACGGCCTAGGTGTAACCAGGTCTAAAGAAGAGACAGCTTTTTGCACTCAAATGTGTGAATCTCTCCTTACCAACGACCCAAAGGGCCGAAACTTACAAAGGGTCCGGAGATATCATCTGGATATTGGGCTTCGCGGGCAGAGTGAGTCCTATTATTAACACTTTCCTCCTAATGACCCCAGTCACTCGAAGGGAGTACTGGTACATAGAAAAAAATTTAAGCTTGCTTGAAAATACTCTAGACAACACTTATCATACCTTAATTGATGAAAGAGTACACGATTTAGTTGGAGAAATTAAACACTGCTTTAAATTTATTTACAGTTTCATCATTTGATTTTACATACTTTTTTGCGAGACTTGTTCATGCTAGTGCTTTATCCATATTATTTTCACTCTATAAGCCAAACAAGCAATTTTTGAAAATGAATAAATACAAATAATTTAAACAAAGTATGTTTAAATGTTGTTAATTTAATTGATAATGATTCATCCAAATCCTACAAAGAAAAATATCATAAATTTTCTAATCTTTATCATAAAGATTGCTGTAATTGATATTTGTTAATTAAAAAACATTATAGAGTCATATAAATACTGGACTTCGTTACAATCAATTATAATCAACACAATTGAAAGAATCCAACGCCCTATTAAATATAATTTTGGTTCTAAACAAAAAAAAAAAATCGTTTGGCTTAGTGAATTTGAAAATTAAATTTATAGCGTCATCACGTGACCAAAAAAAAAAAAA
>VANL01000620.1:0-27325 GCA_006352455.1 Brachionus sp. 'Tiscar'
CAAACTTGATTTAAACAAGCTATTATGATGAGGCTTAACCCTCGTTCCATGTGCTTGCACATTATAGCTTTCATTTTATTATTATTTTATTATTATTATTATAAATATAAATAAAACTTTTAAAGATTGATATTTTTTTATTAATTTTATTTTCATAAATTTTAAGTCAAATTTGAGAAATTTTTATTTTATATTAAATAATTGCGATGATGATGATGAAAAATAACGTTTTTAATTCAAAACTTGCAATATTACATAAAAAAATTTTAAGATAATTATGCCACTTTTAGAAATTCTAAAAATAATATAAAAAAATATGTTCTAGAAAAAAAAATCTTTCATAAAAATAACTTAATTTTGCTAGAAAATTGCATTTTTTATATTTACCAAATGTTTATGAAATAACTTCTAAATATCAAGAGTCTATATATGAACTATAAAAATTAAAAATATTCTCTTTTAATTTCTAAGATTGAACTTTTTCGAACTTTAATAATTGAAAAATGTCTTTGACCAGAAGTGTCTTAAAAGCTTCAAAACTAGTCCAAGGACTAGCATTGGAAAACATACGCATCCCAGTATGTTCTTATCATGAAAAGGTTATAGATCACTATGAGAATCCACGAAATGTCGGTTCATTTGACAAAAAGGACACCGATATCGGCACTGGCCTCGTCGGAGCCCCGGCTTGTGGTGATGTGATGAAGCTTCAAATCAAAGTGGACGATAACGGCAAAATAATCGATGCCAAATTTAAAACATTTGGCTGTGGTTCAGCTATCGCCTCAAGCTCATTGGCTACTGAGTGGATCAAGGGAAAATCAGTAAGTGTCGATTTTGGGAAAAAAAAATTTAATTTTAATAAAATTTTAACTTTAGACAGAAGATGCGTTGAAAATAAAGAATACAGACATTGCAAAAGAGTTATGTCTGCCACCAGTCAAACTTCATTGTTCAATGTTGGCCGAAGATGCTATCAAGGCTGCCATTAACGATTACAAAGTCAAAAGAAAAACTGCCCAATAGATATTTAATCATTTGAAGAAATGACATGATATGAATTATATTTGTTTTACAATGTATTTAGATAATACAGAAATCAGCTTCAATTAAGCAAAACTTAAAAAATAAAAATGAAAGCGGATGCTTTATTTTTATTAAAAAAAAAATAAATTTTAAAAGTAAATTTTTTGTTTTTGTTTTTATTTAAAGTTCTAGCCGACTTTGGGTTTGAAAATTAGGCACTAGATAAAATAAGATTGTTTAGATATGACTCTAAGTAGATCAGACATAAGTCCAATAGAATTAGCTGAAAAGAGTTCAATTTTTGATTCTCTTAAGGACAATCCATATTTTAGCGCAGGCTTCGGGCTTGTGGGTATCGGTGCTGGTATATCGATTTTAAAACGAGGCACATCACTAGGCTACACTCTATTTCAAAAGAGGTTCACAGTTTCGCTAGAAGTAGTTAGCAGAGACAAAAGTTATGACTGGATTTTAAAATGGATAAATTCTCATCTCAATCATAAAGCTCGTCACATAAGTGTAGAAACGTTTTTTCAAAAAAACGATAAAAATCAACGAGTATCAACTTCGTTTTCGTTTGCACCTAGCATAGGTGTACATTTTTTTAAGTATAAAAATAATTGGATTCGCGCAGAAAGAACAAGAGAGTCAATGGTTGATCGAAATACGGGCTCACCTGTAGAAACCCTTAAGCTTAGCGCTTTGGGTACTAAAACAGATTTTTTCCAGGATATGCTTTTACAAGCCAGACAGAGTGCTTTGAGTGAGCAATCTGGAAAGACTTTGATCTATCATGCAGGATTAGGCGGAGACTGGGGTCTTTTTGGATGGCCCAAAGATAAACGACCTTTTAAATCAGTCGTTTTAGACAATCATATTGCCGAAAATATAAGAGATGATATGTCAGAATTTTTGGCAAGTTCTCAATGGTATTTTGATAGAGGAATTCCTTATCGGAGAGGTTATTTGTTGTATGGACCTCCTGGATGTGGCAAAACTTCGTTTATTACTGCTTTAGCGGCTGCTATCGAACATGATATTGCAATTTTGAATCTAAGTGACCGTGGTCTGACTGATGATCGATTGAATGTATTATTTGCCAGAGCTCCTCTAAATAGCATTATTTTATTAGAGTAAGTTTAAGTTTTTATTGACTTGAAAAGAAGAATATCTTAAAAAATAATAATCAATGCGGATTTTTTCTAATCATCAGTGCACCAATTAACAACTCTACTTTTGTTTTATTTCAAAAAGGTCAGGGAAAGGGAAAGATCGGAAAGCCAGAGCTATGTTATAACAATTAAAAGGCCTGAATATGGGATATTTTCCCAAAAATAAAGCTCAAATTTGCCTATACTCTGACAAAAAAATAAAATTTCATAAAAAAAATTAAAATTTTCTATTTTTAAATCAACTCTAAAATTTTTTTAATTTTTTTTTTTGAAAATAATACCACTTTTGTGTAGAGTAAAAGCTAAATTTGAGCTTTATTTTTTGGAAAATATCCCATATTCAGGCCTTTTTATAGCTAATTCAATTTTAATTGTTACAACATATAAACTATATAAACAACTTTAAAAGATAAAGGTTGGATCGTGAACACAAATATACGGTATTAAGTTAAAATTCAAAAATATTAAAGTAGATAATCATAAAATAATCAATCAAATTTTGCCTCAGATTAGAAAATTATACCTTCTTTTTTTGCTTCTTTTTTTTATGCATAATTGTCAATAGATCAAAAGAAGATTTTTTTTTAGTTATAAATCTAACAAATAAATTAATTTAATAATGAGAAATTTGATTTTATCTTTACCAAATTTTATTGTTAATAATTAATTTTTACAAATTATTTCTTCTTTGATGGAGGATAATTTAATCAAATAAATAAATAAAAATATTTGCTTGCTCAAAAAATTGATTTTTCATTTATTTTGATTTCTTTCATTTAATTTTTAATATTTTTTAAATTTGATTTTAATATTTTTTTCAGAGATATTGATGCAGCATTTGGAAGCAGAGATATTGTGAAAAATAGTAAATTCAACTAATTTAATACTTTAATTAAATTAAATTAGATAAATTTAAAAATTAATTTAATTTATATAAATTTTTTCATTTGGTAAATTAAGAACTAAAAAGTTTTCTTTTTTTTTTCAAGATCCAACGGCTTTCCAAGGCTTTAGTCCATTGACTTTGTCCGGATTGCTCAATGCATTAGATGGCGTAGCTTCTTCAGAAGGCCGGATTGTGATGATGACAACCAATTATGTCGAAAGACTGGATCCAGCCTTGATTAGACCAGGTCGTGTTGATGTCAAACAGTTTATTGGTTATGCAACAAAATCACAAATTTATAGAATGTTCATGAATTTTTATCCTAATGCTGATTCAGAATTGGCCTTGAAATTTTCACATAAACTGTCTGAAATAAACAAAAGCGTGAGCTCCGCTCAAATTCAAGGTTTTTTTATGCTTTTCAAAAATGAACCTTTCTTAGCATTAGAAAACTGTGATTCCTATTTTAATAAATAAATTAGATTTCCTCCGACTTTAATTAAACAAATGAATTTTAATTAGAATATTTGATATTTAAGATAAAAAATTTTCATTTATTTTATTTTATTTTAAAAGAATGAATTCAACCTTGCATTCAAATTTATCCGACAGTAAATTGTATAGAGTTCTACTCATAATTGATCATGGATTTCGATATTCTACCATTTTGGTTCATTTATTCTTTATATTAGTTTTAATCAAGTCAAAAAGCTTGAAAAAAAGAACTAAGTTGTATGTAAACCATGCCACTATAGTCAATTGCTTTTATACTCTGGTAATGACAATGTACATATTTTTTGAGCGACCAGACACAGACAATCAAATTTTAAATAATGTTTTGTGTTCTATTAGCGAAATATGGTGGATATTCTCTTCTTACTTGAGAATGTACTCGATTTTTCTGATAGCTATTTACCGCTATTTTGCTGTTTTTCGGGCAGATATTTTTCAAAAATTGAACAGTTCATTAGTTGCACTCGTTTGTCCGATTATTACCGTATGGCTGCTTTCAGTAATGTTTCCGGTTTTTTTCAAATTTGTCCTACAAACCAGACCTTCGCGAGTTTTTTGTCTGGACGGTAGTACACCTGTGTTTAGCAAAACCATTCTTTATTTTTTGTTTAACTATAACCTTATTATTCTAATACCATCAATTATAATTGTTGGTATTTACATAAAAATAATGATCAAACTCCGAACTAATTCAAAGAGAGTTAACGTAAGTTATATTTTGAATTTATCAAAAAGTGGAAATGCAAATAGCAAAGATTCATCAAACCCCGCAAAAGAAGAAACACAAAATTTAAAGAAACAAAAACGTTTTGCAAATCAGTTTATTTTTATGTGTATATCAGTTATTGCTTCAGGCTTTGTTCTTTCAATTTTTTCTCTAAGAGACATCATACCCAATTTTTTCATTGTATTTTTTTATCCAAGACCTTTGTTGAGAATTTATATAAATTGCTCAGTTATGATTGTACCCTTTTTGACCCTATACTACCATCCACAAAAAAAAATATTTTTAAAAAAAATTTCATGCTAAATTTCATTTAATTTACAGTTAGGTGTTAAGTGATTTTTATTATATATAGAAAATTATTTCTTTTCAGTTTAAAAAATTTTAATTTTTTTCTTAAAATGAATTCAAAATAAAATAAGATATTTCACAAATCACAAACATTTTCAATTAATTCCTAAATTTTGCCTGTGCAGTATTTATTTATTGTCATATGAAATTTTAATTTAATTTAAATAATCTTTAAAAGTTAAAGAATTTTGAAAATTAAACCAGATTAACTATAATACATGTTGCCTATATGTATGTATCAAATATTTTAGTTAATTAATAAATTCTTTATAAAAATTTGTCTCAAGACTCTAATTTAGACTTTTATAAAAGCTACAAATGAAAGTCTATTTTAAAATCATAAAGATATACATATATACTATAATAATGCATAAAAGAAGTTTTTATCGAAATAATGACAATTTAAAGAATGTATGGTATGTTTTTTTTTGTGTATAGAATAAAATTTTGTAGCTTTTAATTTATTACTTTGGCCTGCAAATATTTTTTTAAATTCTTTAAAAGAGACTAATTTTTATTAAAATTTGAACCTAATTATCTAAAAAAGCTTAACAAATAAAAAAACCAAAGTGTACTGTTATATTTTGCCATGAAATAAAAAGAAATATATTGTTAAATTAAATTTTTGAATAAAATATTTATAATCCGTAACTCTTTAATGAACAAATACTGAATGTACCCTTAAAATTTGTAAATATTAAGGTTTTTTAACACTCATACATCGGAGGTTTATACTTTATCTCTTGATTGTATTTGGTTAAATAAATGAAAAATCTGATAATTAAAATCATAAAATATTAAAATTAATTTGTATTTATTTCAAAATATGCTTACTTTTATGGAAAAAAGATTAAAAAGAAAATTTAACCCAAGAGGTCCAAAAAACCCGTCTGGGTTTTGAGTACTGAAATTTTCAATCCAATTAGTATTTCTTTTTTTAACCAACAATCCTATACTTACTTATACGCAAAGTAAAATTTTTGCTCAAAAAATTTAAATTCGTAATATTATTGCATTGCATATTTGCAATTTTTTTAAAATTGAAATTTAAAAGTTTTGAAAGTTAAAAAAGTGTGTATATTGCAATGCAGCGAAATTGCGAATTAAAATTTTTTTGAGCAAAAATTTTACTTTGCCTTTCCAGATCGATATTTAGAGAAAACTTTCTTTTTCTTTAAACAGAACGGAAATAAGAAGATTTGTTTAAAGATTCTATTCCTTTCTTCTTGTCTCTCAAATTACACATTCCATTTATATAGTTAAGTAAATTTTTTTAAAACAGTTTATTCAAAAGTTAAAATAAAATAAAAATCGATAAAAAAATAACAATGATCAACTGATTTTTATAATAAACTTATTTAAAAATTAAGTATTATATCTAAAAAATAAAATATAATTGATAAAAATTGAAAGACTTAATTTTAATCACTTTAAAAACAAATATTTAAAAGTTAAAATCCATATTTTGGTATAAATTTAATTCTATAGACTTTGATATTTTCTCAAAATCATTAAAAAACATTTTAAATTATTTATTTGAAATTATAATGAATTTGCTGAATTTTCTAAATCATTTGCGTTACAGGTTTCAAGAGAAATTTTCTTACTTTCACCCAAAATAAGTTCGTCATTTTTACGTTTTCTATTACTAAAATTTTGGTTTTGATCTGACTTAGAAGTATTGACGGAAGTAAATTTTGATTGTTCATCTGAAAGATCTGAACTAATTCTTTCTTCATTTTGTTTTGCTTTTTTTCTTTGAATATGAATTTTCTTATGATGTTTTTTACTTCTCAAATGCTAAAGTTTTATTTGGCAAGAATTTTTCTAGTTTTAAATATTCATTTGATAAGTTAAAGAACTTACGTCCACTAGTTGAGGCTTTTTTTGGATAAATTTAACGCATAAAAAACAGTAAAAATCATATCTATTCTGAGTTTCTTGTCGTAATACGTCACTTATTTTATACTTATCCCAATCTATTTTAATATTTTCAAAATATTTATCATCTACGAATAATTTTTTTTAAAAAATAAATTTAAAAGATTTAGAATTTATTACCCTGTTCTTTTTTCAATGGTTGATTTTTTTCTAAAATTTGTGGCGAAACGGAAGCTAGCTTTTTCAAATGTTTTTTTCCTGATATATGACTGTAATATTGAGCCTCAGAGATCATACTCGTATCGCAAATATCACACTTAAATGAAGTATTTTTATTTAATTCTGAATTTAATTTTTTCAAATGTTTTTTTCCTGATGAATGCTGTTCAAGTTGAATAGCTGAGAGTAGACTTAATTTGCATAGTTGACAGTAAAATTTACCAATATTCGGCTCTGATTTATTTTTGTTTTGATCAATTTTTTTTTCGTCAATATTTAATAAATTTTCGTTCGGAGCTTCCAAACCAAATGATACATTTGTTTGAGCTCCCAACATTATTTGTTCTGTTTTGTTTAAAGATAGCTCAATTTGATTTAAATAGCTTTTCGATTGTAGTTCTTTATTTTTTTCTTCCAAATTATTTATAGAACAAATCATTCTATTTATAGTTAACGAAAATTTCATTTAAAATTTTTTGCTAAAAAAATTTAATTTACTTAAACTTTATTTGTCAACTTTTTATAATTTTTACTTCTCTTTTAAGTTTATTTTAGTATAATTTTTACACTTTGTTTTGATGCAAGCATTACTTTCTTGACTAAAAACTTTGATTTAAGTCATATTTGAGTTTCGAATAATAAAAATACTATTACTTACCCTACCCTGGTTTGAAAACACATGATAAAATTAAAGCAATTCATAATTATACTAAATATTTAACAATAAATTTAAATTGGATTAATATTTTTTTAAATTTTTTTAAAAAAATTTTAAATTTATTAAAATTAAAAAAAAATTATCCATCAAAGATGCATTTTATTTGTTAATTCCTTCTCTTATTTACCATAAGGATGACTACTGAAAGAGAAAAACTGAATCACCTAAAGATGCTTAATTGACTGGAAAACCAATAACATATGGATCTTTATGAAGATATTGCACTATTGTAATGTATCCGAGATCAACAAAAAAAAAATCATGTGCATTTTACATAATCTTAACATGGTAGGGGAAAATTAAAAAAGAGGTGAATTATTAAACTTCAACAATGAGTTGATTCATTATTCGTTTGTGTTTTTTTATTTCTATTAGTTAAATTTTAGTTTTAATTAAATAAATCAAATTGTTATTCACTGCCAAAAATTGGGTTTTAGCAAAAATAATTTATTTGATCAAGTAATTTTTTAACGAAACATAAATTTCAATTAATTTACAGTAGCTTAAAAAAATTAAAAAAAAATTAAATTCAAATTTCAACTAAATTAAAATAAAATGATTTTAAAAAATCAAAATAAAATATTTTTTTATTAAGGAACCAAAATTAATTTAAAAAAATGTCAAAGAAATTACTAATCACTATCACTTGAAGAACCACTTGATGAATCGCTCATAAATTCACTCATGCTAGGCATCAAAGAATTTACTTGCTGATTAGACTTAAACTCTTGAGGAACAATTGGTTCAATCAACTTAGAATTGGATCTTAATAACTGCTGTGCTGTATTCTGTACTTCTGGTTCTGGATTAAGATCTATGAAATTGTTCAATTTTGCAAGCCATCCACGCCGCATGTCCGCATCAGTTGGATAAGGCCTATACGGGTTATCCCCGGCCCAATTTTCTGGACAACAAACACCAAACTCGCTACTGATTTTATGGGCATAACGGATTATAACGTCGCTTGGCAACGGTTTTGATTTTTTAATCATATCCAATTTAAGCTTTGACTGATAAACCGCTGATGCTAGTACTTGCTCTGCTTCTTTCAGATAAAGCAATAAACTTTTTATATTCGAGTCACTTTTAACCAAACCATCCTTTACTTGATTTATTTTTGAATAAAAAACTTGCTGTTCATTAGCAATATTTAAGTAATTGTTTAGTTGATTTTGTTTTTGAATTATTTGCTTAGTTATTTGCAGAAGATCATTTTGACTCTCACTTGTTGAATGTTGTCGACTTTTACTAGTTTCAAAGGTTTGAAAAATTAATTCTTTAGAGAGCTGTTCGATATCATCAATAATAATTTTGATATTATCTTTTGTGCTTAGGACTGAGTTGAAGTCATCAGACTGAGTCTCAGTCATCTTGAAATAAAAATGTCACAACTTTTATATTTCAAAATTATTTTGGGTTTAATGCCAAAATTAATTAAAGATAAAAGCAAATTAAAAAATCATACAAAGTTTTTTTTAAAAGTATTTGAAAAATTTATTTAAAAAATTAAGAATAAATAGAAAAATTTAAGAGACTTGAAAGGGATTCGGCGAGTGAGTTGATCTTGAGTTTGAGAATTCCGAGTCCAGTGTTTGAATCAGCGCATATACATATCAAATGATTTCCTACTGGTCTTATTGCTAGTCTGTACATATCGCAATCTATTATGAGGTAATTTAGAGTGTCAGAAAGTACATTACTAAGCTTTTGATAAGATTGATATACGGAGCAGATAATGGCACACAAATTTTTGACATTTAAAGGGTTAGTGTGAACAAGAGAAGCATTAGATTGATTTGCTGCGTCATTACGTAAAACATAGTCCAAATATTCACCTGAACGAGTGGTTAGGATGGTTGCTTGAATAGTTCCCACGGTCACTTGCGATAACAATTGTCTTAATGCGCTTGGTCTCAACATTTTAAATAATTCTAATTATTTTGTAGAAAAAAATTCTTTTTTATTCAAATTTCATTAATGGTTATATACTCATTAGAGTAGTGCCTAAATTTTGTCTTATATTTGAACACAAGCCAAACTTTTTCATATTTAATTTAGACTTGATAGGTTACAAAAATGTATCAATTACACTCATGATAATTTCAAATTATAATTTACTCATAATTAGAAAAAAATTAAAAATTTTAAAAGTTATTTTTTTAGTCGATGATCTTTATTTTTTTTAAAATTTTTTAATTTTTAAAAAATAAGAAAATTATCAAATTCAAATCACATAAATTTACAATAAAAATTTTTTTCAAACCCTCTAATTTTGAACTATTTTTGATTAATTTTTCACTAAAGTGAAATTGATTTTGGCCATAAAGTTTTTGAAATTTTATCTATGGTCGTTAAGCTTGTATAGACAATCAGGAACTTGTTTTTCTCTGATTGTTAACCGAAAGTTCTAATGGAAGGACAAGATCAAGGCAAATGGAATAGCGAGATATCTTTTTTCTTATAAAAATATTTTCTCGTTCTGTACAAAACTCTATCAAAAGCATCAACTAAAAATAAAACTTTTTCCAAATTAAATTAATTTTTATATTACATCATTGAAAATAAAAATTTTTTTTTAGTACTTAACTCGAAAAATGATTCTATTTTTATTAATTTGTTAAAGAGTTCTTTTTTCTAAATATGTTTAAAGTAAACTTAATGAGTTTTCCTACTCACGTGACTTATAAAATATTTTTTTTCTAAACAAAATAAATTCAAAACAAAAAAAACAAATTTAATTTAATTTAATTTAATTTCCGAGTTGTAGTTCATATTACTACTATTACTACTAATTCCAAAAAAGTTCCTTTCTTGAAACGAATTTTTCAATTTTTTAAAATTAGTAAATAATATTTGGTAATGAGAGCTGACTTAGGCGATTTGTGCATTAATTAATAATTCAAACAATGTTGATCCCTAGAGTCGCATTATTATGGACTTAAGGGAAAAGAAATGCAGAAAGATCTAGGATAATTTGGAATAAATGGTTAAAAAAGATTTAAAAGAAATTGGATACACAATGGTCGACCAGAAATTTTCTCCAAGGACATGTTAGAATTGAGATCACGTCCAAAATGGAAGTCTTATACTTCAATGGGTGTATAATCTAGAAGAGATGAACGAAGAATGCTTTGTTTCATCTTAAGAACAAGTTTTTGAGCATTAGAACAAAAGTTATTTTTTTTGTTTTTGTATTGAATGTTTTGTAAGAAATTTCACAACGCCCCATCTAGATTCGATTAATCGAAAATGATCAACAGTCTTGGAAGACATGCAAAATGTATTTAATAATAAAACAAACTCTGGACAACGCTGGCTGTCATCGGATAATCTTATGTATAATGAGATTTTCAAAAGGCAATGATTTTAAATTTTTTTGGCTCAATTTTTTAAAGATTTATTATTTATTTAAAAAAATTAAAAGAATTTTCAAATCACCGGCTTTTTTATTTTATTTACTAAAAAAAATTTTATTCTAAATTATCAAATACTTAATTAATTTAAGCTTATCTATCATCTAATGAATCTATTTATAAAAATTTACTTATTCCAGAAAATGTTTATCATTACCCAATATTTCATCAAAATAGTAAGTTTTAGTTAAATTACTATTTGAAAAATGTTTGAAGTTAAATTCGAACATTTCATTTCTGGTTTTCAAGTCTAAGAACTGTTTTTCTTCCGAATCGAAAAATTCGATCACAAAATCAATAACTTTCTTTGTATTAAATTAAATGTTGTTTAAAAAGTCAATTAAAATTACTTCGTCATCATTTCTCGAATCCATTTTCTTAATAAAATTTAGAAACGTTGAGTTGAATTTCTTCCTTAGTAAATCAAAGTATCTGATGTCGCTTTTTGACATCTTATAGCTAATGAAGTCATCAATTTTAAAAATGCTTTCTGAATTAATTGGATTTAAACGGCTTGGACCAGCAAAGAAACCGATTAAGCTTGATGAAACATATGTTATCCGCTGAACCATTTGAACATTTCCTGATTTATATCTCTCTGTGTCGTGTAAAGCCCACTTGAAATTCTTAGTTTCATATGACCATAAACTTGACATAGCATTCAATCGAACAGACTCGTTTTTGCTAAATTAAAATTACTCTTAAAATCTATTTTTAAATAAAATTTTTGTTAGTTTTATTTAAATATTTCTGTTATTTCAATTATCTTTAGAGTTCCAAACAGTGGTTTGACCAACATATAAATTGAAAAAAAAAAATAATAATTAGGAATTTAAACACTAAATTCTTAGCCAAGAAAATAAAATAAGAAATTTATTGTTAACTTGATATTAAAGTTGAAATACAGAAAAATAGTCATTTTGATATTTTTTACACTTTTTTTGTACATATTGAATTTTTGGCCAAAACTATTAAACCAATATTTCAAAAATAGAAATAAGTTAAACTGACACTTTATTTAAAATCGAGTCATGTTTAAATTCTTAAATATACCGGCGGATTTATTTCGGTTCCTAAAAAAATCGAAATTAAATAAAATTATTTGTAACAAAAGTTTTGATTAATTAGCAAAAATTTAAGACAAAACTATATCTTGACTTTGATTTTATTTTTTTGAGTTAAAACTAAGAGACTTTTTGAGTTTATTAGTCTAAACTAAGTAAATTTAACTATGAAGTAGTAATAAAACATACTACGACCCAATCGGGTTAAGCTTAAATAATTATCCACATTTTGTTTTCCAAATTATCATTGGCTTTTTTTCCTTAAAAATTTTTAAATTTTTCTATAATTTCCCTTTTTTTTAAATTTTATTTCTATTTGTCCATGAGACTTAAACTTTAATTAAATAAAATATTATTTGAATATTCGAAATTATTAATATTTGAACATAAAGTTAAAAATATTGAGAATCCCTATATTTCTAAAAATTAAAAAAAAATTAAATTATTTTTATTTATTTTTTATTCAAGTAAGGGTATTGTGAATTTCTTGTACAAAAAGAACAAAAATTATCCCTTTATTGATAAATAAAAATTTACCAAAATAAAATAATTTCAAAAAATACTGCAACTTTGTGCAACAAAGTTTGTTGCATCTTTTTTACCTAAAATAAAAACTTAATTTATTTTTTTTTTAGGTAAACCAAATCAATTTTCAATTTAAATCTTATTGATACTTTATTTTTTGTCTTTTATTTACAGAAGAAAAATTATTTTAGCTAAAAAAGATGCAACAAACTTTGTTGCACAAAGTTGCAGTATTTTTTGAAATTATTTTATTTTGGTAAATTTTTATTTATCAATAAAGGGATAATTTTTTTTCTTTTTGTACTAGAAATTAACAATACCTCAAGTAAGAATAAATGTATGCCATTAAAGTCAATAATAATTGAATCTTTTTTGTAAAATCAGAAGATAGATAATTTTTCTAGATCTATTGTTCTTTTTTTTTCAATTTATATTGGTTCTATTGTTCATATACTTTTTTTTTTGTTAATTTGACAAAATTTCTTCAATTTTCAATAAATTAGAGATTATATTTTAAGAAAAATATGATCAAACTCAAGTTTTTATCGAGAAAAATATCAGTTTGTTATTAATATTAAATAAAATATAAAATTAATATTTTTGTCTAAATTTAGAAAAGGATTGATGTTGCAAATTAAAATAAACATAAACTCCTAAAAATACAAACTAATCTGTATGATTAATTGATTAATAATTTATTTTTTTGTTTTAGTTTGAAAAAACTAAATCGAACAAAATATTTATAGCATTTTTAAATTTAAAAAAAAATCTGT
The DNA here is from genome assembly GCA_006352455.1 of Brachionus sp. 'Tiscar'. Classification (NCBI taxonomy): domain Eukaryota; kingdom Metazoa; phylum Rotifera; class Eurotatoria; order Ploima; family Brachionidae; genus Brachionus; species Brachionus sp. 'Tiscar'. The sequence goes on from VANL01000620.1 coordinate 13,266, forward strand.
TTGATAAAGGTCTTAAAACTTGTTCCGAAAATTTCAATTAAAAAAAAATTAAAAATCATATTTTAATTTTTAGTATGTATCATTAAAAACTAAACGCAATATCCATAAATCTTATTGATCTAGTAGCTTGTTTAATGTTTAAAAAGTTAACTATAAATTAACAAATAATATATTAGAATATGCGGTCTAATGATGCCCATACACCTTCTAGAATATGCTTTCGTGAGAGACCTTTTTCAGTCTCAGCCTTTCCTATACAACAACTATTAATAAGGTTATCGTAAAGTAGCTACCATAGACGGCTTCCGTAGTAAGTCGTCTCCGCAAGCCTGCTTTCTTTAACTTATTATTATTATTATTAATTCTTCCTTCATACAGATTCCAAACATTTGAAATTTATGTAAACTGGCATTTACATAAATTTCAAATAATCTATATGAATTTTTTTTAATTTAATCTAAATTACCATACATTTATAAAATTTTAACAATTTTCTTACTTATCAACAAATCCTGAACTGTCGCATTTTAAGATATTTGGATACCATCCAGCAACCAAACAAGCTTTAATACAATTAATATTATTTGAATTTTTATTCAAATCAATTATGTTCTTGGTAGATTTAATTAATCCTGAATTCAAAAGGTAACCAAGTAACTTCATTCTTAAAATTAAAAAAAAAATAAAAAATATTTAGATTAAAATTTGCTTTTAAAATAACCTCTGAAATTCAATTTCATATAGTACCAGCTCATTTAAGAAATATTTTGAGCAGAACTTTTTTTGATTTTTTTCAATTAAAGAGTTTTTCCACATCTAAATATAAAGATAAATATCACTCATTTGTTAAATTAATAAAGATCAAATCTTACAATAAATATTTTGTACAAAAGTAAATGATCGCTTTTGCAATCAGTGACTAGAGATTTTTTAAGGTCATTAAAATAATTTCTTTCATTCACATCATGAAGAACAAAAGGTTCACCTACGCTTAATGCTGAAACTACAACCAATACAGGTTCCAAACATTTAAATAGAATGGCATATATAATTGATTTAGAATACTGTAAATCAATAGGTAAATTATTTAAATGAATTCCTAGATCGGCCAAGTCCTCCCAAGTGTCCAAGGCATTTATCAGTTTGAGATTGTTAATAGAGTTTCTCAGTTGTAAAAAAGCGGGATAATCAAGTCCTCTAGAAATTAAGTCTGTTATCGAAATATTAAATGGAACGCATTGTTTAGCTAAAAGACAAATTTCTTGTAAAGGATAATTTAAAAATTGAGATATTTTTTGAATTGGAAAATTTTTTGCACGCTGTTTTGAATAAAGACGATATATTTTCAAATTTTTGAAACCATTTACTTTACGAGCCCGATCAAATAGACTTTGTTTTGAAATGCAGATAAATTTTTTGGATCGCGAATTGGTCAGTTCTTCATAAAATATTTCTTGATTAAGTCCTGTATCTATTACAATAGTCACATCTTGTATAACAGGAAGTACTTCACTAACTTGAGTGGTTAAAATTATTTTTCGACTTTTATCTAAAACAATCTTTTCATATTCTTCGAAGCTTATCTCTTCAAATATTTGATATATCTTTAATCTAAATGAAGTATTTTTTGAGTTGAAAAGAAAATAAATCTGAATTATTTGGAAAAAAATTACTTAATTGATTTTTTGGCTATCAGTATTTTTTTAAGTTTTGATAATTGAAAAAAATTAGACAAATATACAATTAATGAACCTTGATAATGGTAAAAATTAATAATTTATTATTTTATTTTTGTAATTAGAGTTACCTTCATTTTCCGAAGCTAGAATTTTGTTAATTAATTTGACTATGATTTCAAATATATTTTCAAAATTTTCTGACAATTTATTGTAAAATGTTTTAATAATTGACAAGTCAAAAGTTTGTTTTGTTTCATCAATTTCGTTTCCTAGTTTGAAATTTTCCGATATTCCAAAAAAGCTAGCATTCCTTAAAATACGACTTTTTATTATCTTAGTAAAATTTTAATTCAACTTAAATAATTACTGATAGTTCTCTAATAAATTTAATATTTCATTTTGAGAAAATTTCTTAGCCCAATCAATGGCATTCATCTGATTACAAGACCTTAGATTTTGATTCGCACCTAGTCGAAGTAAACTTTCAACAACTTGGATTCGACCATTAACCACAGCTGATATCAATATTGTAATCAAAAATTCCTTATGCTGATAATTAGCATTTATTTGGCCTTGTTTGACCATTTCTTCAAGCTCTTCAAAGAAAATGCCATCTTTGAAGCTTTTTTCTAGCATGTAGTCTATTTCTAATTTTATTACAGAATTTAATGAATTTTGAGATGAATTTTTTTTTAGGAAGCTTTTTTTTCTTTTTTCAATGCTCATTTTTTCCAATAAATTAACCGAATGTCTTTTAGCTTCTGTTGCTGCTGAATAATTAACTAATTTTAGGACGTCATAAAGAAATATTTCTTTTAAATTGCTTCTTTGTATCGAGGGAACTGAAATAAAAACAAAATTAGCCAAAAAAAAATTTTGTGTATTTTTTCAAATTAACTAATATAAGCATAGCATTGAAAGAAGTATTTTTGAATCTGTTCTTTCATTTGACTAGGCCCAATCAATATCACCCTTATGTGATTGTATTTAAAAATAATATCTCGAATAAAGATCAATAAAAATTCCAAATATCGGTCTCTAATATGAATTTCATCCTTAAAAATATTTATAAAAAGCAATAAAAAATTTATTTCTTATTACTATAACAATGTCAGTGATAGAATTGAGGAATGCAAATTCATCTATACTTGAAATATTTTTAAGCAAAATTTCATGAGTACAAAATGTAAGTAATGTTTTTTCAGAACAAAATTTTTTGTTAGTATAAACATGACATCCAACTGTTTGTCCTAAATTTTCCTCTCTTTGCTTGCTTAAATTCATTGCGATTGAATAAGCGCAAATATCAAAAGGCATAGAAAATATCACCCGGCATTTTTGTTTTAGTGATTCATAAAATTCAATAATGTATTGTCCTATTTGACTACTTTTTCCTATTGCACTATCACCTCCTATAAAAATCAGCCTATTGGTGGCAAAGGTGTTTTTTATTTGTTCTTTATAGTCGAAAATATGAAATATTGTTGACGAAAAAGAACATTCCGGCATTTCTGGCTGAACCAAATCAAATTTAAAAAATCTATTGTATTTTTCCAACAAACAGTTGTTTCCTGGTCTCTGTATTTTTGCTGCCAACAGCTCAAAATCTTGTTCATCAAGCTTTATCAAATGATTGTTTTCGATCAATTGGCTCATTTTAGGATTTAATTCAATAGTTGATTGTTCAAAGCTTGAGTTTTTGATAGATTTTTTTGAAATTAGAAGATATTTTTTGCTGCCTTTTCTTAAAAAGGATTTTAAGTATCAATTAGAAAATTTAATATTTACCCGCGGATTTCGAATACTATATGGTTTAATTCACATAATTTACACACATATGCTCGCTCAGCTGAGTTAAGTGAAGAAGGAAATTCTAAATCTTTATTGTTTGATGAATAAAAATTGTTCAACACAATGTTTATTGTGAATTTGACTTCTGAACTAACTTCCTGTAAAAATTTTGTTTAATTTTTTTTCAGCAAAACTTTGATCAAATTACTTCGTTTTGAAGGCTTTCTGAACTAGATGATCGGGCTGTTTCAGACAATTCAGACATGCTTAAATCAAATCTAGAAAATCGAAAATTAGAGTTGACAAAAGTTTTTAAGTCAAATAAATACATAATGTTAATTATAATTTCAAGATAGCAACCAAAATTTCTTGAAATAAAATTATATTCCCTATTTTCTAACGAAAACATTCAATGAAGATTAACAACAAGATATTTTATTTAAATCGTGATTTATTTTTTTTAGTATTAAAATTTAATTAAAAGATTTAAAAAATAAACCCTATAAGTATTACTTAATGATTAAAAAATAAATAATTTCTTAATTTTAAAAAACCTAAAATTTTATTTTTTTCTAACTGATTTTTTTGTTTTAAATAAGAAACAAACTCTCTAAATTTTTTCAGAAAATCTACAAAATTATTCATCATCAAATTCTTTTTGATTTCTTTAGTTATTTTGAAAAAATATAATATTTAGTTTCAAAAATAAACCTTATATTTATTTTTTAAATTACAAAATGCATTTTAATTGAAAAAAAATACTAAATGAGTCTATCTAAGATGGACATTTTTTTGGAAAAAATTAAACTTAAAAATAAAACAGATTTTATTTTAATTGAATGTAAAAAACGTTTTTTTGTTTGGAAATAATGTTGTTTGTTAGTACATGAAAGTCTTCTCTATGCAAATTAATTTGGCCCATTTGCATCAACACTGAAAAAGTTCAATTTTACTATGTTTGATTTTTTTTTAATTACTTTTAATGGGCGATTACCATTCCAGAAAATTTAGTAAAATCTTTAAATATTTTAGTAATTCTGCTGTTTTTTTAAGTTAATAGACTGGATATTAAAATTGATTTGGATTTTAAGGTTTTATTGAAAATATTTAGGATGATGATATTTGCTATAATAATATGAGTGAAAATTTACTTTGAATTTTTAAATACATATGGTGCTAGAAATTAACTAATCACATCAATTCATCTGATATCATTTATTAGCATTTTTTTTAACTTTGCTCATATCAGCTGGTATCAGTTACAATCATTTGATATCAGCTAATATCAAGAAAAAATTTTTTTTTAACTTTTTGCTATTATATAAATATTTTTACATAAATTAATTCACCTGATATTATCACATATCAAATCATAATAACTCACATCAGCTGATATGAGGAAAGTTAATAAATGATATTAGATTATATGATGTGACAAGTTAATTTCCGGTACTGTATATCCTTAAAAAATTTGCTATTTAAGAGACATTTTTAAATTTTCAAAATGAAAAAAAATTAAATCACAACACCTTACTTAAATTTTAGAAAAAAAGCTTTGAATATTTTCTTTTGATGTGAAATTTAATTACCGTAACTTTTAGAGATAAGATATCAAGTTTAATTTAATTAATTGATAGAGTGTTATAAAAATTAAATTCTAAAATCTTTTTATAATCATTTTAGAAATAGTTCCAAGTTTTTTTACAAAAAAAATAAAAAATTTTAAAAGACGAAGACTCTTTAATTTACACTTTATATTCAAAAATTTAAAATATGTTAAAAAAATTTGTAATCAAAATATGAATTTTTTATTCAAATCTAATGATTATTCAAAAATTTTAGAAAAAAAAAAGTATTTAGCTTTTACACGTCAAAAAAAATGAATATATGGAACTCAAACTCGGAGAGGTAATTTGAAAATAAATCAATAAAAGTTTTTATTCAGTTTAAAACAAATTTTAGTTTTGATCTGAATTGTCAAATAGAGGAGCTCAAAGGTCTTTTGAGGAGTAATGATTTATTGCTCAAAGACGAACAATTTAAGCATAATAAAACAATAGAGAACTATGAAGCACAAATTAGCCGTTTAAATGATGAAAACAAAGCCCTAAAAGAGAAATATGATCGCGTTTTTGATGTTCAGAGAAAACTTGAAAAAATAAATAGTGATTTGGAGGAAAAACTTTTAAAAATTGTTGAAAAATATGAAAATGAACAGAGAACTTTACTTGAAGATCTAACTATTGCTCACTCAAGACTGGTTGATACGAACCTGATGATTGAGGACTTGGAAAAACAAAAGGACATGTATAAACAAGATTGCAATCTAGCAGTCAGTTTGTTACAATGCAAACCAAATGATTTTGTATCTCATTCTTACAAATCTCTTCCGTATTCTATTAGAAAACGCTTAAAAGCTCATCTAAATGATGAGGATATAGAAAAACTTGAAACCGACAATTTGAATGATATACAGACTAAAACGATACCCAAGATACCTATTTTTCAGCCCAGTGCAGCCGCTGCATTGATGTACACTTTTCAAAATGAACAAGTTAGAAAAAATAAAATTGAGGAAGATGAGTCGAAAGATGATGTTGAAAATGGACATGTATCGACCAGAATATTGGCAAATGTATTGAAAAAAGAAAATGAAGAAAACACTAAAAATTCTGTTCGACTTTATCCGCATGTGTGTCTAAGATGTAAACGGCAGTCAATTTTAATCGATTCGTTTTCTCAAACGGGACAAAATAATTCGGAGGACGATGGATCTAAAATATTAATTGGAAAATCAAGAAATATTTTAATTAATGAAACGTTTTTGAGATCGAAATCGATCGGGAATCGTTTAAAAGATTTGGATTACGATGATAAAAAAACAAATAAAGTAAAAAATAGCCACAATAAGTCAGCATCAACTGATTTAGGCTCTTTTAAAGATGCATTTTTTATTTAAGATTCAAAATCTGATTTAATTGTTTTTATTTTCGCAATGAGTTTTATTTAAAAATATTAAAATTGTTAACAAAAATTTTGTAATTTTAAATATGTGATTTTTTCTGTGGTTTAAAGCCGACGTTATCAAAAAAAATAAAATTTATTTATTTAATATAACCATAATAAAAATCATGAAATTTTAAAATAATAAAATCTTAAATAATAAAAAATAGAAATCAAAATAACAAAAAAAATTATTTGCAAAAATATTTAATGATAAAGATTATTGATTTTTTTTAATCTTAACTTTTTCTAGTTTTCAATTAAAGATTGAAAATTTCTTTTAAAAATCTAATTTACAAAAGCATTAATAAAATTTATTTTCTTAACTTAAAAATTTAATTCAATTATAATATTTTAATTATTTTATATCTAATTAATTGTGAAAATAACAAATATCTTATAAACAAAATTTTTAACAAAATTAAAAGTATGCTGTATTAAAATTTTTCTTAAATTAAATTTTTAATGGTTCTATTTCTTACATATGTAATGAAGATGTTCCCCGACTGCATAAGTCTCATAGGGATTTATTTAGGTATTTAGGAAAAAGCATCCGCATAATATCATTTTAAGTATTATTCACTTATCCGTCTCATAGTCAGGAAAAAACCCATCCATCGGCATTACACATATTTTAAAATGTTATCTTATAAATTAGTTTTAAAAATTTTGAAATCTTTTTATTAAATTAATATTATTATAAATTAATTGAAATTTAAGCTTTAAAATTTATCTTTATAATATAATTAACAATAAATTATAGTTCTTTATTTTTAATTAATAAAATTTTTTTTGGACAGATCAAATAAACTGATGGCAGAGCTATGTTTTAATTTTTTTTTATCCTTATTCGCTCCTTATGGAGCATAGAGTCATTACTTTTGATTTCCACTCAAGTCTATCTTTCGCCTTCCCCCTTATTTCTCCCCATGTCATTCCCATTTCAGTGAGATTTTTCGTGATTGTTGACCTCCATGTTATTGCTGGTCGTCCTCCCTTACATCGCCCTTAACCAACTGCAGTTGGTTTAGCGTTCTTCACCAAATTTTGGGTCTTCATGTACAGATGTGTTTCCTTATTAGATATTAGCACAAGATGATTCGCAAAGTCTAAATCTTCAAGCTTCGTTGTTAATCCCCATTGTAAACCCCTAGCACTGGTACTAGTTGTTTTCTTCATGACATAGTCAATCAGTATTGGGAATAGTGTTGGGGAGAGAACGCACCCTTGTCTGACTCCTGTACACACTTTAAAGCTCTCAGATTGTCCTTTTTCTAGAATCACGCTATATTCATATTTCTCGTAGAAGAATTTTATTAAGTTGACTATCTTCTGTGGTATGCCGTAAGATTTTAATATGGCCCATAAGGTTTCTCTGTGTATGCTATCAAAGGCTTTCTTGAAGTCAATGAAGTTAGGGTTAGGGTTAAGATACAAAGGGCTATTTCATTCCAGGCTTTGTTCTTTAATGTTCCTAAGGGAAAATATCTGGTCTATGTAACCTCTTTCTAGTCTAGACCTGCTTGTTCTTCTCTAAGAATTGCATCCAAAGCATTCTTTATTCTCACTAAGATAATGCTGCAGAACGCCTTGCTTGCAATTGGTAGCAGTGTAATACCTCGCCAATTGTCACATATCATTTTATTACCTTTCTTCGGGAGCTTGACTATTATGCCTTTTGAACAGTCCTCTGATATTGTCTCTTGTCGCCAAATAGTGCTGAAGAGATCTTGTATGTTTTAATTAGATTCATAAATAAACATTTTCAACTTAGTCAATTTGACTCAATTATGACTTTAATAGACCAAAAAATTCGGGTTTTCTTGACTTTATTTATTTATACTAAGAATGAGATCTCAACGTCTCTGAAAAATTAGTGACGCTTATTTAATATTTTTAAATATTATCCAATTTTTATTAAATCGCAATTTTTTTTCAATTAACGCCGTTTCTGATTATAGAAATTAAAAAAAAAGCTCTACCAAATCTTCATTACAATGCAAATATTTTTGGTCTACAACGAAGGCTATTGACATTCAGACATTTGCGCTTCTCTTTAACTCCTTATCTTTGCTTATTTCACTGATTTCGACCCTTAGATATTTTTTTGATCACTTCTTCACAAAACCTAAGTGAATTCTGCTAATTATATTTTCAATATAATTTCAATTTTCTGCTTAATTTCTGACTACCTTATGTTTTAAAGCCATATTTAAAATTAACCGAAAATAAAAATAAATTAAATTAATTGATATATTATATTTTGGTTTAAATAGGGAAATGAATTTTATTAATAAGAAAAAAAAAATATTTATATTGTAAAAAAAAAATTTCCAAAATAAATTTACAAGAAAACATAAGGCTATGTTTTTTGTAGACTTTCGTTTTTCGATGCATATCTTGACAAAGTAGTCGGTCGATTTCCAAGTATTTTGTCGATTTCGTGCATTATCGACACAGATAGCTTAGGGACAATCTTTAAAAAAATTAATGTTCATTCAAAAATCACCAACAAACTAGACTTACTTGTAATGATTGAATATTTTCAATTAATTGTTCAACAGATGAAGCACCAAGTAAGACACAATTTACACTCTCATTTTTCAAACACCAAGCCAAAGCCAGCTGAGCTAGAGAACATTCTAATTGATCTGCGATTGATTGAAGTTCTTTGAGCTTTGATTGTTTTTTTTTACCATCTTCATTTTGAATTTTTTCTTTTAACCATCCATAGCCCTTTTTAATTAATAAGATAATTTCAATAATTATTTTAATTCAGTAATTATGTGCCTGACATTTTATTAGAAAATCATAAGATTAAATATGATCAAAAATTTTTTAAATTTACCTTAAGAGCTGCTCTTGAATTAGGAGGAATTGATTCTAGATATTTTCCTGTTAGAAAGCCGCAGGCTAAAGGACTCCAAGACATAGTTCCTAATCCAATACGGGTAAATAGATCTGGAAGATGTAATTCGACTTGTTCTCTTTGAAAAAGATTATACTCAGCCTGTTCACAAATAGGAGGTATTAAATTGAATTGTCTAGCTACAGAATAGGCTTCCATTATTTCCATGCTACTCCATCTTGATGTTCCCCAATAAAAACACTTGTCTGTATTTATAAGATGTGTAAAAGCGCGAACTATTTCTTCCATAGGCGTATACGTATCAGGTTTGCTAGCAAACACAATATCTACATAGTCTAATTGCAATCGGTCTAATGATGCCCTAACACCTTCTATAATATGCTTTCGTGAGAGACCTTTTTCAGTCTCAGCCTTTCCACTTAAATAAATTTTTGTACAAACAATATAGCTAGATCGGCGCCAGTTTTTTTTCTTCAGAATTCGACCGAGAGCCGTTTCAGCTTTTCCTGCCGCATATACTTCAGATGTTTCGAATATGTTTATACCGTTTTGATAGGCCGTTGTTAATATGTCTTCGGCTATTTCGTCGGACAACTGTGAACCAAATGTAACCCATGTTCCCAAACCAAATTGTGAAACTCGAAGACCCGATTTTCCAAGATTCCTTAATTTAAATTTAAATTTTTACTTTTTAACTAATTAATTTTTTAAAAAAATACGAAAAATTTTAATTTAAAAAAATCTAAATTTTTTAATCCATAAAATTTTAGTAGCATAAGCAGGATTTTTTTTTCAAATTTCCTAATTTTTGAAGAATTTTAACTAAGAAAATAGGGACCATTTTAATTGAAAATTTAAGCTAATTATTTATTGACAAAATTTCTATCAAAACTTTTTTGAAGCTTTCAAAATTTTTTTTTATTTTTTAAAATTTTGATTCAGCGAGTTTCGAAAAAAAAATCAATATTAAATTTTCAAAGTCTTTTGACTTGTTAACTTAATTTTTTTAGCTTATTATTATATAATAAAAATTTTTTATTCATTCAATTATTATTAGCTTTCAAGTGTTAGCAAACGGAGTAGCGGTAACATTGCCGATATCTTCTTTAAACTGATGAAATGTTCTTTATTTATCCAAATACTATTATAAAAATTTTTACATCAAAAGTTGTTAGGATTTACTACGCCAATGCCACCGCCACTCCGTTTGCCAAAACTAACAATCATAATTCACATGTTTATTTCGTCTCTAATAACAAAAAAGAAACTTTTATTTATTTTTTTATTTAAGTATCATATTTAAAATTAAAAAAATATTAATATCCCCGATTTGCTTTTCATTATAGTTTATGCAAAAGGTTCAGACTTCCCAGTCAAAATCTCGTTTTAAGACAATATTATGCATTCAAAAGCAACTAAAGATACTTGCTAGATGAGTTAATTATTTGCAAAGCTTTTAGTTAAACGATTTATTAATATATTTAATTTTAATTTAGTTAAATGATAATTTTCCGTAATTATAAAAATGTAAAAAATTTAAGTATTTTTTTTTAAATAAAGAAGCGTTATTTTAAATTAAGTGAAAATTTTTCTTAAAAATCTTATTATTTAGATATAATCATTTTAGAACTTATTTTTAGATAAATTAGAGAGGATTAAATTGAATTTAAAATAGAAAAAGATAATAAAAAAATGTAATTGTAATAACAGTAGATAAAACTAAAAACAACCAATTTTAGGAAATCAGCTATAAATTTAAGCTTTAATTAATCTATATTTAAAGCTTGAGGCTATTGGTTACAATTCTTTATTTTAAATATTACCTAAAACAAAAAGGTTTTAGTAAGCTTTTAACTCGTATTGGTATGCAAAAAAAAATATTTAAGTGCTTTCCAAACTGTTAAAATGAAATATATTTTACTTATAAAAATAACAAAATTATAAATGTAAATAATAATAATTAGCTCTAATCGCTAAATTTCATGTAAAAAAAAATTAAATTGATAAAATTTTAGAAGTTCTATAAAATTTGATTATTTAAATGTGTGATATTTTCTAGTTTTAATTTTTAGAATAAATCAAAACCTATAACATCTTTTTTTAATTTTTAATTTAAAATTAATGACTGATAATTTATTCAAAACTATAAGCAAACCAACTTGTATCGAAGTTTGTTATAAGATCCATTATTTGAAAGCCTAAAAATTTGCTGATATTGGTTTAGCTGCTGCTGATTAACTGCGGCAGATGTTACGGATTGATTATCGAGAAATGTTATATCAGTCTTAAAACTGTTCATAGCAGTATTCGATTCATCTTCGATTTGTACATCTTTGCTCTTGAATGGCTTTAGTTCCAACGAGCTTTGTTGTTGAAGAAAATTCAATTGATTTGATGTCATTAGAGGCATGGTTGATGAGGTCGATTGAAGAAGATAGTCCATCTCCCTGGAATCTGGCCTTAATAAAATGGCAGGAGGAGGCGAGCTATTTTGTAGTATGCTCATTTTAATATCGTTTATAGATCCATTTGAACTATTTGTACTAGAACTCGAATTAAATGAAAAAAACTTCTTCAAAAAATATTTTCTCTCCGTTTGGTTCATGGGTTTTTAAAACAAATTCGATCACTGTGGTAAATGTTTGAGCATATATTATCTTGTTATCTGATCTATTTAATTCAGATCAGTCATTAAACAAAATTTTAAAAGCTAATACTCTATTTGTTTTATTTGATTTTAATTGATGCAGTTCTAACTCTACGTTAAAGAAACAAAATTTTAAAAGTTAAAACGATAGAAACAAATAAATCTTATGCAATCGATATGAGAGATTAATTCTCATTTCTTGTTGGTTGTAAGTTTTATATTACTTGAGTTTTTTGTTAAAAATTTGGCGTTGATTATGAATTTTAAATTAGTTAAATAGCTTTTTCGTTTCCTTTCTAATTTCACATGCAAAACCCAAGAGTAATTAGAAAATTTCTTGAAATTCTAGGCTTAATATTTTGGATTATTAAACTGATTTTTATTTTGAGGAAACGGCACGAAACAAAATTTACAATAAGAATTATCATTCAATAAATTAAATTAGAATATAACATTTAATATTTAACTCTTTAATAACACATTTTAGCAAAAAAAATAAAATATCAATTTAACTTAATTTTATCTGTTTTTTTTTTAAAAACAAATTACAGTTATAAAGTTACTTTAAAAAGTTTATTCAAATACAAAATAAATTTATCAAAATTTAGAAAAAAAATGTTAAAATAAAAGCAGTAATTTTTGTTTGAAACAATTAATTTTATTTTATTTAAAAAAATATTTAATATATATAAAAATATATATTAATCTTTAAAAATTCATAAAGTTGTATATATTTAATTAAAAAATTTTTAATTATTGATAATAAACAATTTAACTATAGTCGATTAAAATAGAAAAAAAGTATTGCTAGTAAAAAAGAGAGAAAATTTATGTGTAACCAGATTGCGAAGTGAACAGCAACTAAGTATTGAAATATTTTCTTAAAAAAATTTAAAGCAGAATTTTTTAAAATTGACGGCAAATTAGAGCACGAAATGCTCATTTTAACTTTATGAAATTTATTTTTTTTGTTAAAATTTTATTTTATTCCTATTTAATAAATAAAAAATTTTGATAAAAAATTATTCATGTTTACAGCTGAATATAAATTAATAAACTTACTTGTAAGGCATGCTAACCTGGATCTGATAATTGCTGATTAAGGGAATTATAATGGATGATGGAATTCTATAGCTCAAAGGTGAATTCGAATCTTCAAGACTTGTTGATAATAAACATTTTTTCGTTTCTGAACTAATTGAGCTATTAGAAAGCATAACACTACCCAAATTAAGGGTGCCAGAAGGTAAAATGCTATTAATTGAAGACGACTGATTAAGACACAATAGAGGGATTTCATTTGTGTCGTTTGTAAAATTCGAAGATTTTGTTCTGTTTTTGTAATCAAATATATTTGGCATTTTTAAAACTTCATTATAATCTATAGATTTTATAAAGGAAAAGTTTACTATATGTGCCATATCTCAAATAAACAAACGGAAAAATTAAGATAAGTAAACATATTATAATAAATTGATTGATTTCGTAAGTCGTTCCTGATTCAATTCTAGGGACCGAAAAATAATTCAAATATTGCCAATAATAAATAATTATAATAAAATATGTGGATAAAGGCAATTATTTATTGTTTAAAACATAGAACTTGTAAAGGTCCCTTGATTTCATTTCTAGACAGGAAATATCTCGGTATCTTATGTATCCATTTTTTATCGATCGATTGTTCTAAACCAAAAATTTTGGCTAATATTAGAGAAAAAAATTATAATTAAAAATCAGAAAAAGAAAGAAAGATAAATTGATAAAAAATTTGAACAGCAGGAAGATAAAAAAATAAAAGAAACTAGAAAAGTTATCCACGGCTAAAAAGAATTTTCTTGCTTCCTTTTTAGTCTAAACATATTAAAAAAGCAAAAAGTAATATATTAAATAATGCGCAACTCAATAATGCTCTTTTACTTAAATTAAGAATTTTGCTATCTTAAAACGATTATTTGATCTTTAATTTTATAAGAATTTAAATTTAATTATTATTTTTTTTAAACAAAAATAAAAAAATTATTTTTTAGTCATTGTGAAATTAAATTTTTTCTTGAATTGAAAATTTTTCTTT